>JADGIP010000363.1:0-20341 GCA_016618355.2 Astraeus odoratus | reverse complement strand
GCTGACCCTTCACAGATTCGTCGTCCTGGAGCACGACCTCTATGCACAAACTGTTGACCTTGCTATCGGTTATACCCTACCTGCTGCAATGAACTTCACTCCTAAGCTTACCGTATGTTCTTTTTATTGCACGCCAAGCAGTATTCACTCTCGTTTGGTTGGTAGATGGACTCCATTGGCCACTGCAATTACATCCCTGACACGAATCTGTACCGTGAGAGCAACCAGAATACAAGCTTCCCTTACCCTAACGTCACTAGCGGTGACTCATCCGTCCCTAGTGGGTCAGGTGGGCAAGAAGCGGCATCTTCAAGTAGTGGGACCATTTCGGGGATGAATCTTGACGCTGTCCCCATGTCGATTCTTGTCGCCGCGTTGTTCTCGGCACTTGGGTCACTGTTATTGTAGACGAGGAAGGTATACGGGTGATGTCAATGCAAACTATACGAACTCTTTCACACGGATACTATTATTAATCAGTCCTACTAGACGTCGGACGTGGATACGCGCGAGACCGTATGTAAATACCCTCCTTTACATGCATTTTGCCACCTTGCATCCCCGTCACACGCTCTCATCCCTTATTTTCGCGTAGCCCTCCAGATTCTGGATGACGGTGCTTCTTGCCGCGTTGACCGTTACTTTTTATTATGTATTGCAAAGAGTATTCAATCCAATTTTCCCGTGGCCGTACTACGGTACGTTGCAAGTAACCTGCAGTGATGGAAGACAGGGGGGCTCAAGATGAATTCTCAAGCATTACTGGGTGTGTTTCATGCATAACACTAGGGATTGCTGTTAGGAGAATCTGAAAACAGCAGGCGAGCATCGGTCTTGCCCATAAATAGCCTGCGGAACTCCTAAGTGCCGCAGGAGAGCAATGAGCAATCGCGTTGCAGAAACGTTTGAATGGCTTCAGCATACTTCTAAACTGCTTCACTATATGGTCTGTCTCTGAAGGGCGTGCAGGCATCCCCAATGAAGTCTCCCAACCAGAGGGAACTCAAACTTTGCATTAGGTCCTCACATGAAACTGATCAGACTGATGCCAAGTACGAGAAACTAGTTCAACACGGGACAAACAAGTTCTGAGAAGCCCGAAGGAATCTAGCAGCCAAAGTGTGACGATGGTTTACCCTAGGCGTCAATATGTATATACTGGATTCCTGGTTGCACTTGGAACATTGCACGAACAAGTACTACTAATAGAAGGAAAGCGCGAGAATTAAGCATACGTCTCCCGAACAAGGTACAATCGTAAGGTACTCACTTGATAAGAGTTTATTTCTTTTTCCCTTTTCCCTTTTTCCCCGCCTTCCCCGTTTGACCCGTTAGCACCGATGGGAGTGACGGAGGGAATTCCAAGGTGAATTCAACCTGCCAATAACCATATTTACTACACTGCTAAATTATAAAAAGTGGACACTCACCTGAGAAACTAACTCCACAACTTTTTCGGTGAAGAGTTTCTCGAATTCCTGCATACCCCCAGTAATCATCGGCATACAACTGGTGCAATTCCGCGATCGACAGGCCTGTATGGCATTCTGGACGCATTTTTGGATGGTTTCAGCGCATGGCTTGTCGCTCAATGCCGTAAAGGTCTTGTCCAGAAAGTCCTCCCACCAAAGGGCAGCTTTCTGTCCAAAGAGCTCATACTTGCTTGAACTTGACCGGCCGCATCCACAGCCTGAGTAACCATTTGTTTGTAGGCCAAACATCCATGGGACCGCATTGTACTGCTGGTAATGATTTTTGATCCAGGATAGGTTGCTCTGTAGCACTCGGACAGTTCCGGCACATTTTTGATGGTAGATCAGCAATGCGAGGAGGTCACTGGAGGTAATCATTGAAATTTCCTCGAACCATGCTGGGACAAGAGGCTCTCGCAGGGTATGTCTGGCTGCAAGCGCACATAACTCATGTAGATCAGCGCGGCGAGCAACGGCAAAGCAGCTCAGAGAGCTGCTTTCCAGGATTTTTGGCACGAACAGAGACCTGCATACTATTTTTGCAATGACCTCTAGCGAGTACTTATTGGCAGCTTCAAGTACGTCGTATGCCTCATTGAAATTATCCAAAGCAGGATCCTCGGCCAGAGTACAGGGGTAGCAGAAACGAAGGAGAAGGTCTAGTGTATTGCTGCCTTCAGAGACGGAGATGACGGGCAATCCGTCTTTCATTTCCACGTCGTTGCTAGTCTGATTCGAATTGGTAGGCTGTGGGAGCTCAAAAAGCGTCTGGAAAAATGGAGAAGCAAGAGAGAGGAACAGTTTGAATACACGGAAATCGACGTTGTCGGAGGACCGTAGGATTATGTCTGCTTGTGGGTGATCAAAGGGAGGTGCAGCATATAACTGACTTTGAGAGGTTTCGCCCAAAGGTGGTGGGGTTGGCGTTGAGCGTCCCACCAGCGATCCAAACATTGCAGGATACTAGGAAAAAATGAAGGGTTGAATTTGTTTTCTGTTAAGGAAGAAAATATTCAGACCTGGTGGCGAGGGATGGTCCACTACTCGGTTCACTACTCTTCTCTTGCGGCTGATCTTATACTAGGTACAAGCAATATATTGTTTATAATTATTCAGGACAATGGTGGCTTCTGTTTCCCTACCCTTCCGTCTTCCTATTGAATCCGCATATCTTGTCCTGAATGTGAGTTCCGAGAAATTTATTTGCTATAGTTAGATCATTTCTGAGAATGATCATGAGACGGACAGCCGAGAAGGGAGGGCCCTACCCGCGTGCGGTTGGATTCCGCATGTTTTCGGGCTTTTTTCATTCACAAAGCTAGAATTGTGACGGACAACATCCTACATTGTCCGCATCCGGAGCAGCAAAGACACTGGCCACCTGGGGAGCGTTCCTAATGCTTTATTAGGGACCATGGAACACACCACTCCTTTCCGCTTCCCTTCAAAATCCTGGGCCTTAGAAGATCCAATATGCATGCCCAGATTGGATGAATTATTGGACGCAATAAATAAGTAATTGGCACTTACGTGACGGCAAAAAGGGTTGTAGGCCGATGAACACAGTACTCTCGAGTATCTTGGACCCTTTCGGTTTTGCATGTTTTTCCCGTTCCCGTAAGGATAAAAAAAAATCTGTATCGACCCTACAGTTTCCAGTCATATTTACCTGAGTTGTTGGGACACACTTGAATCTAAGAAAAAATGGACACAACCCGAGTTTTTTGAAAGAATACATACCTGGGCCGCCTCTGATGAGACAACAGAAGGTTAGCGTCACCATAACAACAACACCGCCATGCGTCAGTGGTATATGAAGGTTCCCATGGTGAAGTATCAACTTCTCTTACTGTACTTTAGTCGGAGTGTCTCTGGGAGAAGCAAACCTTCGAATGGTGAACACCGGACTTCTTTCCTATACCAGGCTCATCTGTAGTCTGCGGACTCATCCGGCAGAATAGAGATGCACTCAACAAGAAAGGTTATTAAAAAGAAAAAAGCACACTGATTCCGAAGGCACCCCGCTCTCCATTACTGGCATTGGAGAATATTAACGTCATCTAGATACCTTTTCTCACGTCTAGGGATTCTCAAAAAAGACGAAACTTAAACCTCTCCGGAGGAGTAAGCCTGACTCCATGTCAATAGCAGATGGGCTACAAAGGACAAACAAAAGCACGCCCGTGGGGGGGTGAATAAGGATTCAAGAGGGGTGTTCGTCGGATCTTGATCATGATGGTAGTTACCTGCCTACGGAGGCGTATGGAACCTCTGTTGAATAATCCAATGCTCATAACACGTATATCAAGCGTGAAACGAGTCCCGTAATGAGCACCCCCTAGGAGGGATGAATGAACGTAAACGGCCCAGATACTCTGATGCCGCAAATAGGTCGGGACAGAGCATAAAAATATGGCTGACTCGGAAACGGGATAGCGACGAAGTTGGACTCGAGGAATTCTATGCAATCGGACGCCGTGTAACGGAATACAACTGGCCACCATCTGTAACGAGAAATGATCAAGCTGGTGCTCCCAAACGCAACAGGCCAATCCAACTACAGTGATTTATTCGAATGGTCGCCTGCTGATCCTTCCATGTATATCGTGTTGACGCTATAGTTAGCCGCCTTCGAGAATGGTGTTTGGTAGCGAGGAGTGATAGGGCCTGAGTCAGAGAGTCGACACCGGGACCTTCATTACTTACCACTTGACATGAATACTGGAGGTAAGGCACACGTGAATGCGACTTTTTCGAGGAATGTGTATTGTCCGAGATGGTGTCTTTCAGTGCAGAGGTCCGAGAATGCATCACATCATCAGAAAAATAGGCATCGTTCGATATTACTCGATACCGGAAAGGCTGCTATAGACTGCTAGAGCGATGGAACTATCCCCAAAGAGCAGGCCAGCAGGGAAGCATTCGAACGCCACCGGTTCGACTCAAGATAGAAATCGCCTTTTAGTTATAGTGTGATTACGCTCAAAAACGATGCTCATGGTCCACATGCTAGAGATAAGACACTGCGAAAATAAAGCCGCTTTGAAAACTCACGAAATAATATGCACCTTTGACAGAATGTGATGCGGAGACCTTCTCTGGTGCACGTACTGTAAGTAGTAGACTCTAAGTCACCTGCTGACGTAAGCAAGATGCAAATCCAAGCTGCAAGCTTTCACTCGGAATTGGCTCGACTTGGCTTTGTGGATGGCTACCAGTACTAACTTGAAACAGAACGTGCTGCGCGTCCAACGGAGCTGCAACTGAGGTGACTCGGGAAACACTCTAGACCTAACACCAGTTCCCCAACGAGTGAATGGATTTGAACGCTTCTGTGGGGAGACTAAGGTACGTGCCAATTCTCCTTGGTGGTAGTCCAAGCAGAAATACATTTTCGGGCTTGATCTTTTGCGGGATAGGCTGACCGGACTTGTAGACTATCGGTCTGTATCAAGTCGTGTTCATAAGTGTCCAGAAGGGCTGCAGGTCCATACCTGAGCCATCTTCCATATATCTGGGTCTTTTTGCAAACCTATGTGCGGTGTCATTTTTTTTGGTGTTAGTCGGTTTATTTCCCCTTCAAAGGCTGGCGAGACTGCGAATGCACCACCAGTGAATCGGACGATTTCTCAATGCCGTCGTGTCACTGACTCTCATATCCCTTTAACTTCACTTCAGTGCTGTGCTGTTTCTCTACACTGACTGGTCACTTGTACTATCATGGCATCCGTATATCTGCTATGTACGCACTTGAAGGCATTTTGGAGCATGACATTTACTTTCGTACTTGTCAAAGGAATCCTTCAACTCCATTCCTTGGAAGCCATTAAATGTTAACAGGATTCTTAGCAATCATCGAATGCCTCGGATGTCGCCCCACGTTGTATGAATTCTGTCCGACTTGTAAATGATTCTATTCCCTCCGAAAATTCCTGTATTGCAACGCACAGCTCCCGATTTAACCTGTAGCTCACTCAAGCCTTTTGCGCTGTGCCTAGTCTTTAGATGCCCCCTCCTATTCCGTGCTTTTCCCTGCATGACGAATTGCTCGGACTATCTGATGATACCGCACATTGGCCTTCCCTTATTACAAGCCAAGATTAACTAACTCTAACTCGTACATACTACGAAGCTGACGTTCCTAGTCCAAAACACCGAACACAAAGTTTGCCGCTAGAGATGCAGTATAGCAGAAATATTGGAATATCCGTAACTTATCTTAGCACTTCCCCGGTCGTTGACTACAAGTCCGTGTCCGTGTTCTCATTCCGGCGAAGAGTGTTAATATTATAAAGAAGCAGATGGAAAAAAGTCCGAAGATGTGAAACCGAAGATGAGTTCCTGGGTCGTTACGCTGGAGAGACGGATCTCCATTATCTGACTGTTCTAGTGGTATTCACCTGACTGTTGAGATGTCTATCATGCATCGGCCTCAAAGGGCAAGATATATGGAGGAGTCAGAGAAATCTGGGACTGGCAGGCAAGGTGTCAACGTTCATGCTGGATATTACAAGAGAAATCGCGCCCACCACGTCGCCTGTCTGGATCCTGTCGTTGATGACACGCCAGTCCACCTCCGAGGTCCAGCCTAGATCCACCTTGGACTTGCGGTGGATCACCTGCAGATAACGCCACGAAGTATTGGATCTCGACTGGGACCAGATCGAGAGGCCATCTGTACCGTCGAATAGATAGGACGTGTTGGCAGAAAGTAGTTCCTCTAGGGAACGTTGGACGGGGACGTGGACTTGGTGGTATATTTGATCCTCTTGGGATCTGAGCATGCGAATCGTGTATGTAGCCCTGGCGCGCTCAAACGGTACTGCGGGTGGCTTGACACGGCCTACAGCGTCGTGTGGGTTGTTGCACCCGTGCTGGTCGAGGGCACCGTAGAAATCGAACGGAAAGACATCAGGAGGCGTCAGATATATCTAGTTTGAAATAGAGAAGGGATTGCACACGCGCCTGGGTAAAACAAAGTGGAGCAAGTTGCTATTCACGTACCACAACTCCTTCCGAGATACAAATGTCGAGGCTCGTGACGTCGACATGTCTGACCCAATCCTGCCAGCGGCAGTTGCGGATGGTCTGAAAGAGGAATGCTTCGCTGGTGCCGAGCATGAACCAGATGGAGATCCCGCCCTCGTCGTGGTCGAAGAGGGAGGACGCGTTGGAGGAGAATATGGTCGCCGGGGATGTGGCTACGGGGAAGACGCACGTCCTGGAGACGTCGTCGGCTTTGCAGATGGTGACGGTGTAGGTGGGCTGGTTTACAGAGTAGTCGGCATCTGGGAGACTGTCCATGGTCTCTTCTTTCAGCGTGGCCTCCATAGTTACTTGAACGACGATGTAGTGAGAGGCAGGAATGAGGGGTGGTCGTCGTAGGAGACGGTGGATGGTAAAGGGGTGTCTGTGGGATGCAACGTGCAACAGAGCGACTGTGGCTGCGGCGCGACAACTTGGCCCAGAAAATATCACTCGTCACCGACGGCGACGGCGACGGCGACGAGAGCAGCCCAGCCAGCCCCTGCTGCATATCGTTGGTCGCTCTTAGCGCTAGAAGTCGCCATCCCGCTGTCATCAGATTGGAGCATCATTCTTATTTCTGTCGCTTTTGTCCGCCAGGGACCAGGTCCACACCCCACCTTGACGTCGTCTGCGTCGACGGCCGTCCCGTCCTGCCTGTCCTACACGTCCCAGCCCGCCCACGATAATGGATCGCCCAGCCGGGCCACGACAACCACCAGACAAACGAAACGAAGCATACGAGTCCATCTTCGGCCGCCCGTCTGCTTCTCACCACCAGCTCGCCCATGGCCACCACTATCTCGCCCATCCGGGGCACCCGTCCGCCTACCACCCCCACTCCGGCCATCCTGCATACAGCCATCCAGCGAACCACCACCCATATCCCCCCGACCGACGCACGCCCCGTCCGTCGTCCATACCTCATAGCCAGCACAGCAACTACTACCACCCCCACCCCCACCAGCTCCCCTCCAGACAGTCTCTGCCCTCCCAGCATCCGCATCCGCATTCGCTGCAGCACCATCCGCAGTATGCCAACGTGCATGCACTCGCGCCCCCGCCTCCGCATGTACGCGCACCGTCCATCGTGAGTGCACCCCACACCGCAGGCATTGTCGCACCCGTCCTGGAAGATCCGCCAGACCCCGGCCTGGATGCACTCACCAGAACAGGCCTGACCCCCGCGCAGGCTTATCGAGCCCAGGTCGGCAGCAGCAGTGCATCCCCTTCCCCCGTCCCTCAAAATGGCGCGGGTCCCGACCAGGTACCCAGCATAGGCGTTCACATCGAGGCCGACATGGGCCGGCTGGACATCGATTTCGGCGACGACGACCAGGCACAGGACAGGTCCTACGACTCCTCCAGCGAGCTGCCGTGGGCCCAGCCGACCCCAGAACACTCACGTGCGTCTCTCTTTTGTGATGGCCATATCTGAGCGACCGTGCTACGTGTTGTGCTCATTCTCCGTTTCCCTATCTACAGCAATATCCTTCCCGCAGGCCCACATCGCTGCCCAGCAACATCGCCAGCCCAGCCCGTTCTCGCTGTCTTCGGATCATCCCTCGCCCCTGTATTCCCATTCCCGCGGGGTATACCCGCTCCAGCTGGATACGACGACTGCAGGACCCACCGCCACCCGTTCTTCCTCCCTGAGCATCTCTCCCGTCTCCACGACCGTCGTCGACACGAGTGCTGCAAGGCGATCCTCAGACTCGGCCCGCACGATGCCCGGCATGGCGTTCCGTCGCGACCGCGCCGTCCAGGACCGGACCATGTCCATGTCGGCAGCCTCGGCCTCGCTGCGGACCGCCGTCGACACCAGAGTCCGTCCCGGCATCCCGCACGCGTTCCACGGAGCCGGCAGAAGCTCGCCCACGACGTCCACTCGGCCACCCAACCGCACGCGGGGCATCGCCGTGTACCCCGCGCTCCTGTCGCGCGTTGCAGAGGCCTTCAAGGAGCGTATCCCCCTTGCAGATAGAGCCAAGGATGGCTTGACGTACAAAGATGCCTTTGATGGTCGCGAAGCGGTCGACAAGATCGCTGCCATCATTAAAACGACGGACAGAAACCTGGCGCTGTTACTCGGCCGCGCACTAGATGCGCAGAAGTTCTTCCACGACGTCACGTACGACCATCGATTACGCGATAGCGCTGGCGAACTGTATCAATTCCGCACGAAGCTGAGCCCGTTCGTGAGCGGGGAACTGGCTACGGTAACGACGCCGCCGCCACCACCACCACCAGATGGTGATGAAGACGGGAAGAACCCAGAACAGGAAGGCTATAAGACGGACATTACACGTGGAGCGTCACTCGGACATGGATCGGCTGACTCGCACGACAAGGAGTCGTCGCCGACCCCTGCAACCGTCGTCCCGCATGGTCGCCAGGGGTCTGAATCGATCGACGAGGTTCCCCTTCCGACTGGTGTGTTCACGTTGTTGACGGATTGCTATTCCCCTACGTGCACGAGGGATCAGCTATGCTACAGCATCGCGTGCCCGCGCCGGCTGGAGCAGCAGGCCAGACTGAACATGAAGCCCCAGCCCGGTCTCAAGAAGCAGATCTCGAAGGAGTCACTAGGTGATCTTGTGGTGCGTGTATGCGCCATCGCTGCTTGGAGGTACGGACCTTGAGATCATCGTTGTTTCATGTAGGAACCCGGAACGCTGTGGATACACTCCGTGCCACAAGAGGTCGTGAACAGCGTCTCGGATACGGAAAAGAAGAGGCAGGAAGCTATCAATGAGGTGATCTATACGGAGAGAGACTTTGTACGGGATATGGAGTATCTTCGAGACGTGCGTCGTAGCCCCTCTTCCTTATACTTAACCTGATGCGCCCGACCCCGCTTCTCCATCACTGCCACCCACCCACACAGGTCTGGATCGGCAACCTCAAAGACAATGACATCATCCCTGCCAATCGCCGGACTGATTTCATCCAGCAAGTCTTCTGGAATATTCATGAGATTATCGCCGTCAACACGCGTCTCCGAGACGCCCTCAACAAGCGCCAGAAAGCATACGCCGTCGTCGAACGCATCGGAGACATTTTCGTCGACATCGTGCCCCATTTCGGGCCGTTCGTGTCGTACGGTGCCCACCAACTGTACGGCAAGTATGAGTTCGAGCGGGAGAAGAGCTCGAACGCGGCCTTTGCCGCCTTTGTGGAGGTGCGTGTGCTTCGCCTTGTGATGCGGGGCTGTGGCAGGAAGGGAGCGCGCGCTTGTGTGACTGATGTATGTCTGGACCTGTGATAGACTACTGAGCGCCTTCCCGAGTCTCGGAAGCTCGAACTCAATGGCTACCTGACAAAGCCGACGACACGTCTCGCGCGATACCCTCTCCTTCTCGAGGCCGTGATCAAGCATACACCCGAGGACAACCCGGACAAGCAGACGCTGACCCAGGTGGTATCGATGATAAGGGAGTTCCTGGCGAAGGTTAACGTAGAAACCGGCAAGACGGAGAACAGGTTCAATCTGATGCAACTGGACCAGCAGCTGGTGTATCGGCCTGGCGAGCATGTGGTGAGTCTGCCCGTCTCCTTTCGACGATTTGGAGTATGATCGCAGTAGGTGTCGGTGTTTCTGATGAATGGTATTGCAGGATCTTCGGTTGCAGGACCCCACGCGAGAGCTCGTGTACAAGGGTGCGTTGAATAAGAGGGGGAATGCCCAAGGAGACAACGGGGATCTCCTGGTATACCTCTTCGACCACGCGCTTTTGATGGTGAAGCAGAAGACCAAGCACGAGCAATTCAAGGTCTACCGACGCGTACGCCTCTCATGACTCTCCTCGCATTCTTATTTCCTGATGGGTGGTGGTCTTCTCTGCAGCCCATCCCTCTAGAACTTCTCTTTATTTCCGTGCCAGAGGAACACCCTCCCTCGCAACCGAACCGACCGGCCAACCGACAACCACGTACACTCACGAAGCGCAACTCGTTCAACCGCGGGGCTCCCTATGCACCGTCTATCCCTGTCCGGATCGACGCCAAAGGCGGGTTCGCGATCACTTTCGTCCACCTCGGCCGCAAGTTCTACCATCTCACGCTCTGGGCGAGCACGTTCGTAAGCCATCGGAAGTGGATAGAGAGCATCACGAAACAGCAGGATCTGTTGAGGGAGAGGAGCATGGTGTTCGAGACGGTCACGGTCTCGGAGGGGTTCTTTATGGGTTCGAACAGGGTGAACTGTGCGGCCCCGTTTGGTGAGTCTATTTGCCGATATCACAGGGTTTGGCAACGGGCGCCTGTGTGCTAATCGGTCATGCAGGAGGCGGAAGGCATATTGCGTATGGCACAGATGACGGCGTCTACTTGTCCGATCTGCGCGATGGAGGTAGGGAACCTGTCAAAGTCCTGGCCTTACTAGATGTCTCTCAGGTCGACGTTCTCGAGGACTACCAACTGCTTATCGTGCTCTCAGGCATGCTGTCTAATTTTCTGGTGACATATTCTGGCGCCCCTGACGGATCACATAGAACGCCAGGTTATTACCTTCCCGCTGGACGCCCTGGATGTAAAAGATCCGACAAGCGGTCTGAGACGCGCAAAACGGATATCCTCGCATACGTCTTTCTTCAAAGCTGGTATCTGTCTCGGAAAGGTACTCGTCTGTGTTGTCAAGTCTAGCCCGCTCTCGAGTACGATCAAGACACTCGAACCGATCGACCAAAATATCCGTGGGCGGAGCAAACCGACGTTCAGGAAACTCATTCAGGGTGGGAATGATACTCTGAAATTGTTTAGGGTGCGTTTTCCGTCATATTTTCCGTGCACCGTCGTTGGTGATTCCTTTTCTACAGGAATTTTACATCCCTGTGGAGTCGAGTTCGATACATTTCCTAAAAACGAAACTATGTGTTGGGTGTTCAAAGGGTTTCGAGATTGTGGACCTTGAGAGTCTGGATACGCAAGGGCTACTTGATCCTGCCGATGCTTCGCTCGAGTTTGTGAGGAAGAGAGAAAACCTGCGGCCGATGGCTATATATCGGATCGAAAACGAGTTTCTTCTGTGTTACGACGGTACACTACCCCCTCCAGGATGATGGTTCCTCCTGCTAATATGGCCATACTGCAGAGTTTGCGTTCTATGTCAACAAAAACGGGTGGCGGTCGCGGCAAGAGTTTATGGTTCACTGGGAAGGGACACCAACGGGCTTTGGTGAGTCACCAGCCAACGCTAAGCATTTGCGTGTAACGATCATTACTCGTAGCTTTACATTTTCCCTACGTCCTTGCGTTCGAGCCTACATTCGTAGAGGTCCGACATGTCGAGACAGGATTACTATCGCAAGTCATCCAGGGCAACAACCTCCGGCTACTCTTTGCAGACGCACCCCCGTCGACCTCGCACGCGCCTAACGTGCACCAAAATGCGTACTTCGCACAACAGCAACAGCAGCCGGGGCTCCATCCGTATCACCAGGTGTCCCAGGGCTACGGCCGGCCGCCACCAACCATGCCCGCATATGGCCCACCGGCGATGTTCCCTAGCCCGCAGCACCCAGGGATGAGACCCGCGCCGCTGAGTTGTCGTGACGAGATTCTGATGGTGTCTGATGATCGCGTGCTGACGTTGCGGCTGGCGGGCGATCAGCAGGGTTCCCAAGTCATGTCCGATGCTGCGTCAACGTCTTCGAGATAGCTTTGTATGATGATGAGCTGATGTGTCTGATGGTGATGTTTTCATAGTTGTTACAATACGAAGCAAGGTAAACGTGCTCGCGAACAAGGGTGTAATGGATGCAGGTACCTTTTACAGGTGTGATCGTGGTCACTGCGTATTTCATGTAGCCTGCATGTGCATGTGCACCCCGAAGTATTTACTGTGCAGTTGAATAGTGTGCTAGACCCTTGTACCATTGTCTACAAAGCTTAAATATACAATATACCCGAGTATACGAACACCCCCACTGTATCCCAGCACGAGATGCTTACTAGCACAGTAGTCGTCGTATGATTGAAGCTTCTACTAGCAGTATAATACTGAGACATGTGCCGATGAGATTTCCTGATTCGCCGCACGCAAAATAGAATAAGCACGTCACTTAAGCGCTATTAAGCAGCAACGAAATAACGCTCATCCAATCCCGACAAAGTCACACTCGTAGGATATGAAGCGTGAACTCACACGTAAGTCGGGTGTCTACTCCCCCTCAACGCGCTATAACGCTTCCGGGACTCCGATATATTGAGCTCGAGTCGGAAGAAGGTATGGGAGCTCATTATTACTCCGAGTCCACTACCAGCCCAGACCCAACAGTCCACGAGTTCCATCACGGTTGCCGCGTCTCGACGAACTACGTAGGATATGCTCGCGGTATTCGAACGAGGAAATTCTCACTCCGGCTCCCGTCGTGCTTCTACATTGGTTCCCGCGTCAATATCCTACTGGCTTACAGTCGGTTTCCATAGACCAGAAGTACGTGAATACGTACATACTAATCAGTTGGCCATGACAAGCTGACGTGGACGAATAAGGACGTCCATGCTCGGTCAGGCCTACGAAGCAAAGTACGACAGTGCCAGATCCTTTTCGGCTACGTATGGGGCACTGAAGTCTGATCGTCCAGCATCCATATGTCCTAAATGGCTCCTTGCAAATCTGTCCTTTCTTTGGCGCTCACCCCTTGATAAAAAGGAGCATCTGGTGCCTCCGTGATTTCAAGATGCGGTCGTTTGCTACCCTTTTCATCGCCGCGCTCTTCCCTGCCTCAGCATCTGCTTTTGTTTGGGGCACTAGTACACTACGAGCGTAGGCATCGAAAAACCACCCGCATACTATAACCTCGTCAACACGGGAAGATCCGTCACATTTTGCGGGTGAGTAGGTCCCTGGAACGTTCCATTATTGAGGGGATACTACGTGTCCATTCGTATTACCGGCACTACATACTTCCGCACGAGCACCAGCATTTCCACCGGCCAAACAATCAATATGACGTATGGTGTCGGCGACATGTTAGGGATAGAATATTCGTTACTCTTCTCCAACATGTGGACCCAGACCTCGATCAGGTCACGCTTGCACTTGGTCTCGTCATTACTAGCCAGTCAACCGGAGATGCCCGCGCGTATGCCAGCTTCGAAGGAGTCGATGGCATCGTCGGTGTTGGACTCGTAAATCCTTTCACCCGATGTCCACGCTGGCACGATCCCGACCGTGATTAGCAGCGCAATTTCCCAAAGTCTGATTCGGAATCAGGTTCTTGGTGTCTATTTCGTCCCATCCAAAAGCTACAACGATACGAGCAACTGTCTTCCTATTGCATGTTATGGTTTCCTATATAATATTAGACGGTGCTATTACATACGGTGGGGTGGATCCTTCTCTGGTAAGGGAAAAGTAGCTTTTAGTCTAGTAAACCTGCCCTCAACGGTTGGACAGTATAAAGGAGCCTTGACGTATACACCGTACAACTTACCCCGTATTAGTGGAGAATCAATGTGACCCACGCATGTATGGTACGTTGTCATTCCACAGACCACTGCCCACATTGTGGATACGGAGACGACTCGTACACCCATCCCTTCTTATCCTGCCTGCTGTATTCACTGAATGCAGTGGTACTCCTAGCAGACGATTCTTCGCTGTCTACATGGGTGCCATCCCCGGTGCCGACATAGAAAACAATATGGGTCTCCTGGAGATTCCCAGATCTTCCGTTTCCGTCGCTCCACTATTGGCGGACAGACCTTTACTATGGATGTCGCACCACAGCTTATCCCTACCAACCAAGATACCGCGTGGAGTAGTGAAGCATCAAAGTAGTATGGTGTACTCGCCAACCTGAGATACAATACATGGGGAAGGTCTTGATTTCGTAATCGAAGAGAAGTTGATGCAGAGATGTATATTATGCGGTAGGGGCTTACGTTGGCTCTCATTTAACATACTTTGTCGAAGGATCTGATTCAGGTGTTCGACGTTGACAATAACCGCGTTGGCTTTTACCTTCACGTAAGAGAAGGTACCTATCTACGAGGGACTCGACGCTGAACTTCAACTGCAGGAACAACACTCTCTCAATGTATATAGCGCATCCCAACCTTGGAGGATTTCCTCGGATGCTAAATAACAATGACATGAGACATTCTAGAAACAAACTTGACCAAGTGGCACACCCCGGTCCACTCAGATATTATGATTCTGCATACTTTAAATACCTGGTATATGGACTATTCACTCACCCTAAGTCAAAGCCATCAGTAAGCTGTCCAAATATGGTATGCCATATCCCGTGATGTAGGTGTATCTCTACTGCTTGTCCAAGAAACTGCTCTTCTTGCAGTTGATCTGTCACCTCATCGCTGTTTATGAGACCATGATATCATCTCCTATTGTCCGGCCATGTCTCTGGGTATCTGGCCTTGTCATAATACGGGTGATTGTCCAGGACTACACTGCTCTTCGTTCCCTCTCCATCCACGGATAAGCCTTTTTAAGATTGCGATCAACAAGCAATGGTCAAGTATTGGCGATCAATCACCGAACAGATGAGGATTCCTTACACATGACAACATCCTCCTTCGGTACGTAAATCGGTTCCTGACAAGCTCGCTGGAGTCGAATAATTGTGTAAATGTGGTTCTTATCCCGTGGAACAGGTCGACGAAGCTCTGCTTAATGCTTTGCCCTGTTGCTGGTTGTTCTGTCTCCACCTATCAACAGCGGATACGAGAGCACGGGGACCTGTTAGCCACGCTGTCCCACGACACTAACGTTAGACAGCAGGGGTGGTACGTAATGGTTGCCATACTCCGTGAGGATGTCCATTACCGAATCTTGACAAGGTTTCCAACGGCCACCTTTAGTCCGGGTGTTCCGTTCACCCTCCGACTTTTGTATATACTATAAAGTTATGCACTAAGTATGGCGGCCACTAGCATCCGTCTCCATCCAGGGCTTAAACATGCGGTCCCTCGTCACATTCACCGCCGCCCTGCTCTGGGGTACATCTGCATATGCTGTGGTTAGCGTCCCATTGACGAGGCTCCAGCTTTCTGGCGAATACCTTAAGGGTTCTCCCTACGCTGACCGTGCTCGTGTGGCCCACCTGAAGAATCGTGCAGCCGGCGGTGCGGTTACTGTCCCTGCAACTAGCTTGGGATATGTACAGTATACCACAAGCGTCGGCATCGGTGACCCTCCCACCTACTACAATCTCGTTATTGATACTGGGAGCTCAAACACGTTTTGCGGGTGAGTCCCTCCGCATGTTTCCATGCTTTTCAGCAAATATGAAGTGAATACGCACACTTCTAGAGCTGGTACCAAGTATGTCCGCACAAATACTAGCATTCCTACCGGTCAGAACGTAAATGTTACCTATGGACGGGGTTATTTCGCAGGTGTAGAGTGTATGTACTCCACTGCACTCCCGATCCTTTCACATGACAAAGATACCAGACCTTGACCAGGTCACGCTTGCGCCGAACCTTATCATCAAAAATCAATCAATCGGTGATGCGCTCTCGTATGCTTACTTCGCTGGTGTCGATGGCATCATCGGTGTAGGACCCACCGCTTTGACACAAGGGACCCTTTATCCTAGTGTTGACATGGAGATACCGACTGTCATGGACAATGCAGTTGCTCAACACCTCATCGAGTGTAACATCTTAGGTGTCTACTTTGCACCTACTGATAGTACAAACGACACCAGTACGTCTGCTTTATGGATCAGCGTTTTCCATCTCACTATTCTAATGATATAGACGGTGCCATCACTTACGGTGGGGTCGATTCTTCCCTGGTGAGAAAAGTTGCATGGGAGTCGAAGGAACGCTAAACCGTTAGATAGTACGTCAGCTCGGTGATGTATACCCCGCTCACAACCACCTACCCCGCTTCAAACTTCTGGGGGATAAACGTAACATATGCTACATATGGTAGCACGTTTGTTATTCCCCAGTCTACAGCAGGGATCGTCGATACTGGCACAACACGTACGTGTAGTTCGCGGCGATCATTCTGTTACGACCACCGACACTTTGCTGGCCACAGTGGTCCTCTTTGCAGACGATCTTTTCGCCACATACATGGCCGCCATCCCCGGAGCCCAATTGGATAATACAACAGGTCTGCTGGAGATCCCCTGGTCGTCAGTGCCTGAGATGGAGCCCCTTACCCTTATCATTGACACGCACTACCTCGTTATGGATGTCGCCGCTCAACTTATTCCGTCGGAGCAAACTACTGCATGGGGTGGGGATCCATCAAAGCGGTACAGTATCATCAATAAACTGGGGTACAACAGCGGACAAGGGCTGGATTTCCTCCTTGGACAGAAGTTCATGGAGAGATATTATGCAGTAAGAATGCGCATTTTTCTTCATTGAAATTGTCCTTGACGACGATCCCCGCATCAAGGTCTTTGACGGTCGGAACAACCGCGTTGGATTTGCCTACACGTGAGTGCAAATGTTGACTGTCTAAATGCACGATAAACTCAGTGGCAAGGGATATTCTTACAGAGTGAATACAATCTCTGAAGACTCATAGCGTGTCGGGCTGCAATATGCGGCTTATCCATATTCTCTTAAGGCATCCTTGAATATGATGTGCTTGACACGCTTGAACTCGTTGCCTGATAACGTTAAGCTATCACCTTCGGCTCTATTGAAATCGTCAGTTGCACCAACGAAATGCATTGAGTGTTCTTACGAGCCTAGAAATCCTGCACAATATTGCAATGGGTTGCTCCCCAATAGTTGCGTCGTGTGGTGGTTATCAATCAATGGTGTCGTGTCACTGTACCTCTCGGGTCGACTACGTCTAGACTAGGGAGACTGGGTCAATGACCAAACTTGAATACGTGAAGATTTCGATGCTACAGTGTAGATAGTCCAATAGGACAGACAACAAACCGAGGCAAGTGCATTAGGTAGCAAGTGAAAGCACTTGAGCTACCCCGGGACGACGTGGTAGGCTCGCTTGTGCACGATTTTTTCACTCAGGGTGAGGTTTCGACTGACGTTATGGCTAAAGGTAAGCAGAACATCATGCCATCAAGGAAAGAAGGGGGACGAAGATATAGTTCGCCCCTGTGTACATGAAGGGCCACCGCAAGCTTGGTACACATTCCATGCTACCTGATATAGTGCAATGGATGTGCTTTCCAGGAATTTTGGAGCTAGGTTGGCCGAGACCGGTAATTCACATGCTTTCCTTGTGTACTATCCATTACAACAGGTGCCCACCTTTCATCAACTTAAATTTGTGCTATGGTTTGTGGAGTTATTTTAGGCCAGATTTCCGGTTCTTTCCTTCCTTGTAGTACATAATGGCTAACTGAAGATGTGACTAAAATCTCTGGTGAGTGGTTCAAATGGGGGATGCTATCAAAATAGAAATGTAGAGTTAGAATTTTTTTAGTGCATCTTGTCCAATGGAGACAGGGCTAACATTTCATGGACAGGATGTGTTAATGAGTCAGAATTCCTTGCACACTTACTGTGAATGCAACAATCTCTTATTGGGGGGAGAGATGGGAAATACCTTGCCACCTTTTTCAGACCCATACAGGGTTGCATTGTGTGCCTAAGGTGTCCACTCCCATGCTGTCAAATCAGCATCTATCATGCTCCCAATCCCCTCTGACTGCACAAAAAAGCTGAATCCATGCACCAGGTACCATACCTAGCTGCTGTGGGGGCATTAATGTATTTGGCCACCACAACTTGCCCAGATATTGCCTACACAGTTGGAGTCCTTGCTAGCTTCAACTTTAAACCAGCCTGGGTTCATTGGTTGGCTGTTAAACACCTACTTCACTATATTAAAGGCACCATGGGATCACCTACTGTGTTCATCCCCAGACCTATTCCAGACTTATTCTGATGCAGGTCATAGTGGTTGCAAGGACTCTGATCACTCCACTGGTGGATTTGTGGTCAAGATGGGATCAGGAGCTATCTCATGGTGCTCAAAGCTTCAACCTGTGGTTACACTGTCTATCACTGAGGCTGAGTACATGGCAGCTGTCCAGGCTAGAAAAGAAATCAAATGGAATTTGCTGTCTGAAATGGGTCTTATGACAGGGAATGCATCCTCACTGATGATAAACAATCAGTCTGCCATCTCTTGCCAAAAGCCCAGAACACCATGGCAGAACAAAACATCTTGATCTCTGCTGGTACTGGCTGTGGAACTCAGTACATCAAGGGCTGATTTCCCTGAAATATGTGCACACTGCTGAACAAGTAGCTGACCTGATGACAAAAGCACTTCCCAAGGCCAAGGTTGAGGAGCTCTGTAAATTACTAGAGCTTGGTGGATTAGGGGGAAGCTGAGAGTCCCAGAGCTGCACAATCAGGGGGGAGTGTTAATTGAGGTGTGTTTGTGCACCTGTGGAACTCTGACATAGTGTACTTGCATTATGGAAGGTACTATTAAAAGTGGAGAGTGTTTGGTATGTCTGGACATATATTTTCATATATTTATGCTCTCCTGCATATATAAAACCTTGTGTTTGGGGCCTGGTAAATCTGGTTGCTCCAGACAAACTCCAAAGGTTAGTAGGGGAGTGTAATAGAGGGAGGGTGCATAGAGATGAGGGAATTGGGTTCAATGTATTTGCTGCCCCATTGCATGAGTCCTCCCCTCATATTTCAGAGGAGCAGAGTAACAGAGAGAGAGACTAGCTCCCAAGCTTAGAGTCAGACAAAGAGGGGAGCAGATTAGGCTGATATTCAAACTGAGGATTTACTATGAGTACAGGAGAGCTTATATATGGAGGAACAGAGGATTTATGGAAAAGGAAAGGAAGGGTTGGAAGACCCATATGAATGGTAGCTGAGATAAAAAGAACTGTGCCATATGGACAAGAAATTTTCAAGGAACAAAAAACCATAGAAAACAAATGAGAGGACAGCAGGCATGTCATGTCAGAAATTTTTCAAGGGGCATAGTTAGAGGCACAAAGAGGACAACTAATATTAATAAAGGAGAAGAGGTCCAAAAGGCATAATCAAGGTTACAGAGAAGCAGAGGGAACAGAAGAAGACAGAAGACAGAGAACATATGAGAATTGGTTAAGTCCCTTCTGTGTAGTGCATGGCTATGGAGATTGTCAGATGGCATCAGAGACATGCAGAGGAGCATGAAGCATGAAAGGGCCTCTGAAATAGGCAAAAACACACTTGTGAATTAGTGTTAATTTGTAGTAGTGCTACTTAGTATTAAATAACACCAAAAAAACAGTATTTATTTCAGATGGGAGGGCAAGAATGTCAGAACTCAGCACCTTGGCCTGAGCTATAACAAACACTCATGAAGATATGTTTTATTCCTATGCCTTGTTCCTGTTTACTTGATATGTAGATACAAAAGTGCAATGCAGTGCACAAGAAAATTTTCATGATATATACACATACTTTTTCTGAGTATTCCTGATGTTTTTCTGCCTACTTAAACTGTCTGTCACAAACCAGAAACTCTGGATGATCTCCAGAGCAGAGGAGGGTCAGGAGATGGTGGAGGAGCCAGGACAAGACAGGACAATCAAGACAAGAGCTCTTAGCCTCAGCAACAGATCATGCACTGTGCCCTTATGCAGGTCAGAGCCCAGGCAAAGACATAATGGAGTGAGAGGACAAGCTCCACCAGAGGGAGAGGTAATAAGGACTCATAGGAGAGAGAGGGAGGTGGGAGGCAAGTCCTTACTTGGGCTAAGCCCAGGAGCAAGTCAGACAGAGATGAGATTGCACAGAGTCAGGTAGAGTAGTTGATATTCAAACTAGAGATTACAGACATATATGGAAGGACTTAAATACTAAAAAGCGGAGGACTTCTGAAAAAGGAAACTAAGGTATGGAGACAAGACAAA
>JADGIP010000362.1:0-20424 GCA_016618355.2 Astraeus odoratus | reverse complement strand
GTTGCGCTGTTCGTCCTCGACGACGTCTTCCTCTATCTCCCTGTACTCGTCCTCGTAAAGATCGACGGTGCTCAAGTCTACGATATCGAACGCGGCTCGTACGTTAGCCTTGCGTTTTCGTGCGCCAGTGAGGAGAGCGGACTCCGAATTTGCTCGAGACGAGGCAGCACTGTCGCTTGGTGGACTAGCAGGTGTGACGACATTCGCCTTGGATGTCACGGCCCTCCTAACAAAGAGCCACGCAGCATACATCACGATCATGATAGGTACCTCGATGTAGAATGAAATAAAATCAACGGGAGAGAATTTGGGGAAGACCGATGTCCAGCCCTGAACTGATATTTATGCTGTCAGCCTATCGTGATCGTGATCTCATATTACGGGAGACTTACTGAGAATCAAGGCTGAGACAGTAAACATCTACGCAACGGTCAGATGACAACATTGATCAAATCCGCGAATGCTCCACGTACCACAAAGTATGGACCCCACGGCCACGTCCAACGAGCACAGAACTTGAGTTCTTCTATTGGTCGCCCTTGTTTGATCCATGCCTTTCTGAACCTCCAGCTTGCCAGACCGATGGAGAGCCATGCAATCTAAAAACGCTTAAGAATCGACCCAGACAGCACCCCAAGCCACGTTATTCACCTGATTGGAGACACCCACGATGTTCTGCAGCCACCCCCACAGCTCGCCACTCCCCACGTAGCTACTTGCAAAGCACAGAACACTGACGCTGCTGGTTGCCAATAGAGCGAATATGGGTACGCCTGCGGACGTGGTCTTGGAGAATATGCTGGGGGCGTGTCGTCGGGGCTGGACGACCGAAAGTCCATAAAGGACCCTCGTCCCTGCAAATAATGCGTGATTCCCGGCGGAAAGTACCGAGGTAAGAATAACGGTGTTCATGAAAGAAGCGGCCACAGCTAATCGGATCATGGTTTTACAGTCAAGCCTTATCAGCGTAAATGGAAATAGGCTTACTGGAGCCAGCAAGTTGGAACACGATCGTAAATGGTGATGTCGTAGTGGTCTTGTCGGACAAATTGGGGTAGTTCCAGGGGACTGGGGGAACAAAATGAGCGATGATCGCAGGCGAAGATAGGCCGCCCCTACCGTTCAAGCCTATTAGCAGAATACTAAGAACATAGAATATGAGGATTCTACGGAGTGTTCAGTGATCGCCCAGAACAGTGGACGACAGGTACCCTTACCTCCAAAAGACGAATTTCACCACCCGAGGCATGTTACGCGACGGGTTTCGCGTTTCACCGGCGGTAATTCCAAGACTTTCCGTTCCCCCGTCTGCCAGGAAAAGCTGAGTTACAACACACGATGCCGCCGAAGACACTCACATGCAAAGCTGGCAGTCACGAAAACTTTGGCAAAGCCTCCGAAGCCTCCTACAAAAGGGGCACCGGGAATGGACCAGTTGTGGAACCCGATGTAGGTGTGCGACGTATTAACGCCGACGTTGACTAATACGCCGACGATGATAAATGCGATGACCGTCACAACCTTGAGGAAGGAGAGCCAGTACTCTAATGATATACAAAGGTGAGACATGGACCATACGAGGTGTGTGTTCCGTTGAGCTCACCTAGTTCACCGTACGCCTTGACATGGGACGCATTGACGGAGACGAGGAAGAGCCAGATCAAGACGCTGGCGACCCAAGGGTGCCATGTGGTCCAAAACTGGAGAACGAGCTGGGCGGCGGTAAGATCCGAAGCGACGGACACGGCATCGTTGAACCAGTAGTTCCATGACAGGGCAAAGCCGTACGACGGGGAGAAGAACCGTGTCGCATATGCATTAAACGAACCTGACGGTATGATGTTAGTCACGGTTGGACCACAAGGTCAGATTTCGCGCTCACCTGCGACGGGGTACTGGGTGGCCATCTCGCCCAGTAAAAGCAGGGTGACATAGACGATGAGTCCTACGATCGCGTAGCATATCAGCATGCTCGCGGGGCCTCCCTGAGCGAGGGATCGGCCAGTCCCGAGGAACAAGCCCGTGCCTATCGTGCCAGCAATGGCTATCATCTGGACCTGTCGCGCGGACAAACCGCGACGGAGGGTGTTGGGCCGAGGGGCTTGTCCGTGTTTGGCATCGACATCACGAGCGGGTGGAGTGCTGGACCCGCTGTCGACTGTCGTCTGGACATTGTTCCTGCTCATGATGGCGGCGAGTAGAGATGACATGGTATTCGGTTGCGGATAAAAGATATAAATGGGGCATTGTGTCGACTATTAAGACTAGCACCAGAGGGGACCGGATTCGTGTAGGGGATCGGATTTGTATTGAGATTTGTGGAGGGGCAATATGATGGCGCAATAATCGTGCACTATGACAAACCCAAAAAAAGCCCGGTGTACACACAGATACAAACAACACCGACAGCCCCGTTCTATATATCGACATCGGAGACCCTGTACGACAAGCTGGACGCCGGAACACACGGACAGATGGCCGAGCGGTCTAAGGCGCCAGACTAAGGAGGCCAAACCATCAGATGGTTGTAGCATATCTGGTCTCTTCGGGGGCGTGAGTTCGAATCTCACTCTGTTCAAATTTTGGATCTTTTTGCCTCTCCTTACGCGGGCGGAAGAAACACAGCCCACAAAACACAGCCCAGCGCACACCACACCACGCTCCACCCGACCCACGCTTTCCCCCACCTCGGCCTCTCGATCAAGAGTCGGGCTGCCGCCCAGTACGTCACGGGCAAGGAAGGCAAGACCCGAAGGCCGATTTGCACGTGCGCGTTGAATGTGAGGATCAGCGCGAGTGCGAGACCGTGTAGAACGTGGGGAAGGACAGATGCATTCAGGAACAGTGAATCTGATGCCAGATCGCTAGCACGGCTTTGTCGAAAAAGTTGGGGGACGACTTGTGCGAGATGGGAGAGATAGAACACACAGAATATATAGACATTGAGGAACACCGGTAATGCGAGCAAGAAATGAGGTATGTTGGGGATCGTCCAGTAGCGGAGGAAGCCGACGTTCCAGTACTTGAGTTGCACATATGAGTATATCGAAGGCCCCATGCGGTTCTCGCACCACTCAGGGCGAGCACCACCTGCCGAACAGAACAGGAGATACGCCTGGAAATTGTGAAAGACAAACGGGATAAGCGGGAGCGCGACGAGCGCGACGCAGCACGAAAGTCGTTTCACAGAAAGCTGATGGAGAACATTCACCGTGGTCCGGGTCGGTGGATCAGGGTGCACTTACCAGGTCCTTGCGAGCGGATAGGAACGGAACGACGAGCATGCCCCAGACAATGAACCCGCAGAGCAATATGCCGTTGGAGCGAAAGGTACTCGCAGCCGCGAAACACAGCGAAGCAAGGAGCCATTGTGCTCGCACACACGCCAGCATGCCTCTGTAGGAAAAATATGTGAAGAACGGCTCACTGTAAGGTGCGAACCGCAGAGTTGCAGCGCTACTGGAAAGCAAGGACAGGGCAGCAGCCAAGAATGCAGCAGAGGGCGAACGCAGGTGATGCAGCGAAAGTTGATATAGAATACAAGTGGAATCGAAGAACACGGCAGCGAGTGCACCACCGCGCAGAAGCGCAGGCCATCCCGGTGCGCTCAGACCAAGAATAGATAGTGCAGATCCAGACCAGCGCATGATGAGCGGAACACCGGGAAAGAAGGCCCACTCATACTCGTACATGCGACCTTCGTCCGCCACATGCGCGAAATGAAACGCGTCCCAGCGAAGGAGCGAGGTCGTCCAAGCAGAAAAAGTGTCGTCCAAGACGAGCCTCGGGGATGCGTCGAAGACGGTCAGCAACGCGGTCGACGACACGATCAACACGCATATCAGGAGCCGACTGACGAGTGACAGGGCAAGCAAGGACCGAAGATGGTGCTTGACGACGATCGCCTCCGTCGCGGGGGATGTTCGCTGGTTTACCTGGCTGGCTGACATCGACGGCCGTGCCGAGGGTTGGCGTCGCTGGAGGTGTGAGTGTGTGCTTGTCATCATTCACATGTGGTTAGCAGACATCGGTGACTTTGGACCAACCGGCATGGCGGACTGCCCCGGATCCGAAAAGCAAGCTGCTCGCTGTTAACTGCGAGTCCCTCCTCTCGAGGTAAGCACTCGTTCCCCAAGGCGAGACATAGTATGTACACTGAAAGGTCTACAAGGTTAATCACGAGCTTCGGGTCAGCGTGGGGCATACGAGACTCGAGCAAGCGCGAATGCCGCCAAGACCCATAAAGTCGTCTTCCAATCTACGACCCAAGATTTTAGAGATGCCCCCGAACACCAATGCCTCCGTCGCTTCGGCCAGCCCAGTCGTGCCTCCGTCCCCAAATCCGCCTCCCACACTGCTCGAGTTCGTGAGCTCGACACCACCGCCCCTCACGTATGAACTCGTCGCTCTGGCGCCTTATATCCAAGTGATCAGGCACTTTCTGGAGATCGTGAGCTGGGAGTCTGCATGGGAGGAGAGTTGGCTAGCCCTGGGTGCTTGGTGGGCACTCTGTCTCTTCTCAGAGGCGACGTTCAAGTATGTGCTCCATGTGCGGATGGCAACGATCTAACCCATCGTCGCGCAGGTTTTTCCTCCCTCTGGCCATCCTATTCGTGTTCGCGCTGAGGAAGTTGTCATCGCCTAGCAGCCAGTCCACCCTCTCGCAACCTGCAACCGAAACCACCGTGCACGCCGTGCTGTCAGACCTGACGACGATACATGCCCTTCTTCCCTCCTCGCCGTTTCTGGACCTCCCGCTGCCTCCGTCGCTGACCCTCTTCCGCATGGCAGCCTTCGCCTATCCACCTTATCTCGTCCTGACGTACTTCGTCCCGCTGCCCGTCTGCGTTGCTATAACGGGCTCCCTCGCCCTTATCCACCGGGCAAGGTGGGCCCGCAATGCACGTGCAGGGCTGACACGCAGTGCACACATCCGCTGGGGGTATTACCACATCCGTGCCCTCTTCTCCGGAACGCCACTCCCGCAGTCCGCCTCCCCTCCCCCCGCGTATGCCTCTCGGCCCGTGTCCGGAGTCTCTGAATACACCAGCGCGACTTCGCAGCCTGCAGAGGACGACGGGCCCGCACCAGCACCGCCGGTCCGTTTCCTCTTCGCCGTGTACGAGAACCAGCGGTGGTGGATGGGCCTGGACTGGACCGCCGCGCTCCTCCCTGGTGAACGCCCTGCGTGGTGCAGCGCCACGCAAGCGCCCTTACCCCCGCCGGCTGCGTTCTCGCTCCCGCCACCGACTGTGTCGTATGTCACCGTCGGCAAGGGTGAGGCGAGAGCCAAGCGCGTGGCGAGGTGGACCTGGGAAGAACCAGAGTGGCGCGTCGTCGTGAAGAGGGAGGGTCAGGACGGCATTTGGCGTGTCGAGAAGTCGCCGCCTCGGGACAAGGATACGACCGAGGATGCCGCTGGCGCCGCTGCACGCATGCTACGCGCAGCCCGAGGCAGGGATTTGGGCGGACAAGGTGGACCGAGCGAAGGTCCGGAGCAGGGAAAGAATAGAGCCGGGGAACAACACGTCAACGATGTTTCCGCCATCCCCGGCGCCGAGGACGATATCGCAACTGATCCTGAAGGCTGGGTGTATGGGGACAACAAGTGGGAGAGCGCGAGCAGTCGAGGCGGGATTGGCAAGTTCACGCGTTACCGTCGGTGGACGCGCATCGCTCGGTTGGTGGAGACGATTGAACTGGTAGGCCCCGGGGACGTTGGGGTCGTCCGCGATTCCGGGGATTTTGGAGCAGTCGGTTCGACGTCCACCGTGCCAAACCAGGACCTCTTGTCGCCTACTTTGTCTAATTTATCCATGTCTGATCTAGACAGTGTTGCGACGGCACCCGAGCCCAGCAAGGAGTTGTCATCGGTCGGGACTTTACGACAGCGACTGAAGGCAATCGTGGATTAGTCCTCCCTTGGCAATGCAAAGATAGGAACACGAGATGTAGGGGATCGGATCCAGAGCCAATGATATTTCTTACTATGTTGTAACACTATTCGTCGTCCGCTGCACAAGTAACTAATATGTAGAACCGGAATTGACCAACAGGATGTTATGTCTGTCTCCACACTTTCACCGTACCGTCTGCACTCGCAGTGACCATCTCATCAGGCTGGGTTGGATGGTGCTCAGTCCAGGTTATTACTTTGCTGTGAACCTTTGGCGGAGGGTTGTGTTGAAGCACGGTAGCCTGGAAGCAGGTTACTCAGGAGAACGACTGCAGGTCACCAGTCACCTACATCGACGAGGTCCCATGCCCAGACACGACCGTCCTCATCGCCGCATATCACGCTCGCCTCGGCGTGTCCGAAACATGCGCGACAACGATAGGACGAGTGCGAGTGGCCAGTGAACGAGTTCAGCAACTTGCCCGTCCCAACGTCAAAGAGTCGGACATGCGAGTCAAGGGTAGCAACGAGAAACGTTGTCCCATCTACGGAAGGGATAACTGAGGTGACTGGCTCTGTAGCGATAGGCATTCAGAAGGGTCAAGCACATATGGGGAAAGCGGAGAAGAACTGACGACCGATGAAGTCTGCCCGCAGTTCGCCCTTGCGCAGGTCATATGTTCGCACATAACCATCTACAGAGCCAGCGATGATCGTGGTGGCATCAACATGGAGTGTCTGAACTGCATCCTTGGCGTCCTCGAGTACTTGTATGGGGGCACGATTTTGCGATCTTTGGAGGTCATGAGAATGATAACGTATTCTCTCGATTGGCGATCGGGATACATACCTCAAATCCCAAAGCCTGACGGTTGCATCATATGAACCTACCAGATAGGTTGTAGGATACAGCACATTGGTATATCAACGAGCCTTACCGCTCGCCAGCACCGTTGCGTCGGCGTTGAACTCAACCGCAAACACTTTGCTCGTATGGCCCGCTAGGCGACGGTTCGTGACACCAGCAGTGACGTCCCAGACGAACACGGAGCGGTCACCGCCGGAGGATGCAAACTTGGCATTATCGTGGCTCCTGACATTGCAAGTGAAGCTAGTAGGCAAAGATGGGGGTAAGGCACACTCACACCGAGATGGAGAGCACCTCGTAGCCGTGCGCCTCGAATGCCTTGACTTCAGTCCCAAGGTCGGGGTTCCAGAGACGAACAGTGCGGTCTTGACCACCACTGAGGACGTATTTGGCGGTGCCCTTGGCATACCTGACGACGTGGACTGGTCCTCTATGACTGCTAAGCGTCGTATGCAGCTTGCGAGGGAGCGGTTGCGGGCCTCGGGAGGGGGCCATATTGGTAGTGTTGGTTGGTACTCGGATACGAAATATTGGCAACTCTCGTTCTTTGCCTCTTTCGGAGAGCCGTCATCCTATGACTATCTCTCCGTCGTCTTGCTATGTCGAAACGCCATTTATCGCCAGCACCGTTGCCCGTCGCAAAGCGGCAACATGGCCTACAGCCGTCTTCGTCTGAACGACGCACAGTCACTACATTCGATAACGTCCTCTATGACGAACTCATTTTATTCATCTTCTCGTATCTAGATTCTAGAGACCTCTGTGCCGTCGAAGCGACCAACAAGAACTGCTCTCGTCTCGCGAGTGACAATCAGGTATGTTCACACCTTGCTGGGTGGAGCGCGATGAACAATGGTCTTCAAGCTCTGGAAAGCTTTGTTCGTCAGGGAGTTTGGGAAGGCCAGACTTCGAGGCGGGAGGGGCTTCTATGGTACGGCTAGTGGAAGAGTGGCTAGGCCGTTGCCATCGCGGGTGTCGCTTCCCGATAACGACGTCACCAACTGGAAGTGGATGTACCGTGTAAGCTCGAACTGGAGAAATGGTGCGCGTCATTGAAGACAGTTGTCTCTATGGCTATCTCATCCGCCCCACCAAGGTCGCTGCGTCGTCGAGAGCTTCGGAGAGGGTAGCAGCTCCGTTGCCTCTCCACTCGATCAGACGTCTATGACGACAGGGACATTGTGTCCTCCGAGCCCCAAATGGCATGTATTATTGGCAGGAAGTTTGACCGTCTTTGCGACCTCGGAACGTTCACAACAGCCAACGATTTCCTTCCGGGATCGAACCGGTCCGCTGATGAAGGTTAAGCACGAATCTCGACTAGATGATGGCCCCGTAGGTATATCTGCAATAGCCATAGACCAGTCGCAATCACCTTCCGGGACACCCTCTCACGGCCCTATCGTGTCCTTCGTAGCCTTTCTAACGACCGGGGAATTTTCTGTTTACGATTACGACTCATCTTCAAGTACTACGGGGCTTAGACTAACTTATGTCCCTCTCCCCCATCATCGTTTACCCGTGACACACGCTGCGTACCACCACCCCGTCCTCGTCACCCTGTCACACACGTTCACTCTTATGATATACGATCTCAGTGGAAATACGGTTGCCCACACACAGACCCTAACCTCGTTTACGAGTCATCCCCCAACGTCCATGGTTTTGTCGGCTATGCCGTCTACAACGTCGTATAAGCTTGTGTTGGCATATGCTGTCCCTGTGTACCCGTCCCACTGGAGTGTGGGTGCAACGGAACTCATCATATCCCGCGCTGGGTCTGTTTATTCATCTTCCACGATTTTAGCCGACTCCCCGTCCACTCTGAGCAGTTTCGTTGTCAGTCAGACACGTTCCGCACGGGCATTTGATGTTCCGCAAGGATGGATCGATGAACAGAAGCTTCAACTGATGCGTGCGCAATGGGACCGTAAGGTCAAGCAAGTCGCAGATACTCAGACAGACGGAAAATGGGTTGTCCTCGCTCCAGGAGATGCCCCGTTAATTTCGGGCTCTCCTAGCGCCAATAGCTCTGGTCCATCGTTGGATCCACCAACACTTTCCTCATCAGCGTATGTTTCGTCTCCGAGTTACTCTTCGGCACATCTGCAGCTGTACCGGCTGCACATGCCGTCATCAGCTTCTATTCGCGCGCACTCGCATGCTCCTAAGCTGACTTTCGTTCGTACACTACATGGCCCGCGCGGACGTGTTCTGGCACTCGCTCTTGCAGATGGACGCTGTGTCAGCCTCAGTGCGGATGGATCTATATGGGTTTGGGACCTCGAGAGTGGAGGAGGTGCCGAGGTCGCACCTCCTGTTGCACAATCAGATGGATTGGGGAACAGCAGCGAAGAGTTGGAGATGCGAACTGGTCGTGGCACGGTGATATTTGATGAACGACGGATCGTCAGTGCGGGGACGAAAGGTATCGAAGAGCGCAGGTTTGATATATAATGGAGGTGAATTCTGGACAATATATTAAGCCCCTCAACCTCAACCTGGACACGTAGGGAACGGGACTGGCAATTTAAAGGTATTGAACCTCTAGAAAGCAATCTGACTATTAACTGATACTATTAGCTGATTTGTCACCGACTCACTATTTACTATATGTACCTCATACCGGGCGGCTCGCTTGTTTCTCCTCACCAAGTATGGCCCTACCTTGAAAATGATGATATTCTGCGTCCCATCTGAAAAGAACCGCACAGCGCACTAGCCACGATATATCACAGATTTAATTTTCCTGAGTTGTCATCATTCTATTTTAAAAGGGCCTATTAGAGCAGACTTCATTCTTGTACAAGGCTACTTGGATATCACTGGTGCATGATTGACTTTCTGCTGGGCGGACAGTGAGGCCCCTCTACATTCATTTTTGTAGGACCTGCAGTACGACTATGGTGGTTGTTTGAAGCCTCTCAGAATGTTGGTGGTCTCTCAGCCCCCTACGATGTACGCATTGGTTACGTTCACTCATGAAAGCAAGCAAACTCACTCTCGGCTCACATCTCTCCTTCACGCGATGCTTCTCGACCTGTCTACATCAGCACTATGTGATCAGATTCTCTGAACCGCTACCCTGGAACCTTCAACTAGAAGAACCACGGAAATTTGAACCTTGTCTTGATCCCGCTTCCGTGGAGAGATCTTCCAGTGGAAAGCTCCGTGGTGACGACGAGGCTTTTGTGATCACCGAGGAGAACCGCAACACTTGCCCACCTACATTACGTCGGAATAGGGGTAGTATGCTTGCTGGCTTACGGTACCGCCGAGATCCAATCTGGCTTCATTTTCCTACCTTCCACGGCTTCTGCGGATCGAGTACTTTTGACCGACTTGCTAGTTGGGTGCGATATATGCTACGTAGGGAATCTCCTCATGGGTCGCTCGACACTTGTACTACGTGACATCGTCGCCCTGGCCGAGGATGATAGGACTCCTTCGAATATAACATCCCGAAAGTATGGTGGAGAATGCCAACGTAACGTCAACTAGTATTGTCCGGCATGGCCCCTCTCCGAAGAAGATTGCCGCCCGACGTTCTGGCCATCAGAGATACAGGTGGATCTGTGCAACGAGTGTCTACGGGCGTCAGATTACATAACACGACGTCCGATTTGAGGGGGTTTGCGTTCCGTGGCCATCAGTGAATTCCTCCATTGCTTATCAAAAATGACGAAGACTCAGATGATGCTCCACCTCCGACGGCAGCATTATGTAATTCCCGAAATAAAGTCTACCCCTTAATAGTGTAATACTTCAACACAGGGAACATTGGGGTGCATCGAAACTATTCATAGACTATACCCGGAAGAGGAGGGACCCACAGACGATGCGGTTCTTTCCGGTGGCCCCACAACGTTCCAAATGACTATGTCATGCTCTCCATAACCTTCGGACACAACGGAGGCGGAAATGACATCCAAATATTTGTGTTGCATCAGTTGGACATCTCCACTTGTGCCACGAAGAAGAGGAGCACATGTCTAGTCTGACGAGAGGTTGGGGAGTAGAGACCTGCCCGCGAAGATTGGCAGGGACACAGAACGAAGGCAAGTACAGGGAAGTGACGCTGACGGTGGCCGCGCGGACGAATCGCGCCGTAATGTGTGATTATTATCTCATCCATGGTTCCAGCTCATCCTCACATCTGGCCATGCTTCTTGCGTGTTAGCGTAAAAAGAGATGGTGGAGGCGCAACTTGACCTCCATGAATGTACGATGGCACCCTGCCACTGAAGCCCATGACTCCTATGTGGTAAGGTAGTAGATATTGATCAGACCCTGCGGCGGGGAAGCCTAGCCTCAGAACCGAGCATCGGGGACCCGGGCGAAGGCTTTCTTTCGCTTTACCGTCATGTCTGATACGGTATCATAGAAATCGCGGCATTGATGTTGTGGACGCAGAACTGATATGAACCCTAGAATCTCAAGCTGCCGTCTGCTTCGGGATGTATTGACCTCCCAATGACAAATGACGAAAGAACATGAAACTACAACACTTACCCGGAACTATCGGGTTCGGTGCTTTTCTGCAGTGACATCTGCCTCTAGAGACAGCAAGTCCACCTGCAGACGAGAGTAAACAAAAACTCATAATAGGACGTAAGAGGGCATAAGAAGTACTTGGTCATTGCACCTGTTCAATGTACAACGACAACGCCAGAGATAAGAGTACACGTATATCAAGAAAGGAGTAGCATGGAGAGATATCCGAGAAATGGACAGTGTCCAACGGGTTGAAGTCTGGAGACGTACATACAAGGTATGGATACAACGGGCATACGAACGTGATCAGCTTAAAGAATAAGATAACCCAAATCAAACGTCGGGATTTTCTATCCGGGGTTTCATGGTTCGGCGGTTGCGAGAGAGAAGAGTATGAAAAGGAGTCAGATGCACTACGTATATCACCCTCGTGGATGGATACCTGCAGTCATCACTGAGGTCGCCTATGATAGAGGGGGTTAAAATGCAACCTGCCCCGCCAGCTTGGCAGCGTTCATGCTATTCATGTTCATGCCACTGTTCGTGTTCATGTTATGAACCTTGCCTGCCTGAAACTCGGACGCGTCGTACGCGTTGGTGCAATGATTGGGGGACGCATAGAGATCGAACAGCTCATGCGAATCGAAATGGGAGAATACGTAGCTTGGGGTGTGCGGTCGCGAGCTGATACTATAGTACGCACTTGGATGTCCATGCATAGGCGTGTGTGGAGACGTAGGTGTTGGAACATGATTTCCAGATGTGATGTGTCCATCCTCGCGCATGGTTTCAGGTCCGAAAGGAGATGGCCCAGTAATAGGGATACCTAGAACAGCATCTTCGCCAGGGTAATTTTGCTGGTGGTCATAGAAATGATCAGACACGCGCCCGTCGTGTATCCGCTCATCTTGCAAAAACGACGGATGGTGGCTGGTGGCCGTGCTAGACACACTACTCTGGGGAGGGTGTATGCTATACACCGCATCCCCGTTCGAATACTTCCTTAGGATGACCGGATTGGCGTATACAGAGGAAGACGGCTCCTCCTGGACCGGATATAAACGGTTTCCATCCTGTGTCCGCTGCGGCCCCGTATAGTTTAGCTCGGCCGCGGGGAAGGGCGAAGGCTGCATGACGGGTGATATATGCATCAATTGCGCTGCTTCTAGCTGGGCATCGAGGACCGCAATCGAAAATGCACTGCCATCGCCGTATGGCGGGAAATATTCGACGGGCTCATCTTTTGAGGAACCCGGTGATGCATTTTGGTGGCAATTCGATGGGTCACCTGGTAAAGGTCCACAGCCGCCTTCCCGAGAAAGAAAGCCAGCTGGAGAAGAAGAGGTATACAGCGACTGGTTTATGGTCAAAGCGATCAGCGCCGAGAAAGCAGAGCCCAGCGCCTCACTGAACTTACGTATTTGGAAATAATCTTCTCTAAAGCCTGCGGCAACAGCTTCCAATCAAACACCTTGAGATCCTTTTCGATCTTCCTTGGTTTGGGATCGGGGAAGTCCATGATCCGCTGGAAGAAAGATTCGAATCCAGGCCTCGACTTTGATACCGTTGTCGGTCTGAGACCCTCGAGGTTCCTCCGGATTCTATTTTTCTCGTCGACCTCGAACTCGGCATCGACAAGCCGCTGCAACAAATGGATGATATCGACTGATGTAACACAGAACGAATTCGTCTCCTCGCGATAGATGCAAGAAATGACAATGTCATTTGAATCGTATTGCGCCTGCGAGATCCGCTCAGCAGTGATCATGAGGCTATTCCGATCTTGCATGCGCTGAAAGCGAACGAGCCTGCGGCCGGCCTGCAACTCGGACTCATCCCAATCATAGCAAAAGCTATCGAGAGGCGTCATGATATCAAGGACTGCACTCTGGGTATTTTGCTCGTTTTGTTCCGCGGTTTGTCGCGTGCGCCTCAAGCCAGCAGTGCTGGACTGAGGGAGTGGCAGACCGGTGGGCCGACGGGACCGGGGCTGAGAAGAAGAGGAGCCGTATTCAGAGTCTGAGACAGGAGTAGGTGGGACGCTATGGGGACTCCTCCGCTTGGATGTTCGGTCGGGGCTACTTAATGCGGTAATGAGACGAAGAGAGGAGGATGATGGGTGGCCACTTGAGGGTGCGTATGCCAGCAATCCTTGACGAGCGGAAGACTCCTCTAATACTGCCATAACAGAGCATTCATGAGATGGAACACAGAAGTTAATCCAGGATTGCAAATCACCTGCATTTTCGTACGTAAAGTCGCCGAACCTGACCCAGTCCAAGATACGGCCGTCTTGGTTGACCGCCTCGATGGTCAGAGGAACCATGGACGAGATCCACTTTGCCTTGACAAACGGCGGCGCGGCTGCATCTAACTGCCAACTCTCGGATCCAGCGTGTTCGGACTGGTCCACGTTTGTTGTGACTCGAAGGGTGCCGACGACGAGACGAATGCGTACGTCGAGACCAATGTCGTCGTTGCAGGTGAAAGTAACTCGGATTGGAGTATCCTCCTTTCCGTGAGAAGGAGAATAACTCAAGACGTAAAGTTTACCGGTGTTTGAACGAGCTGAACGGTACATGGGATCGAACGAGGGGTAGAAATCATGATAGGTCTCTTCGCGTGGCATGCTTACATGCGCTGCATTCTGAGCAGAGAGAAGAAAGGTCGACATTCTGAGGTAGTCTTAGTAGGACAAATCCAAATGATTGGTGGTACGCACCGTTACGGGAGATGGGATATATGAGCTGAGGAAAAGGAAATGGGAGGGTGGGGAAACCGTTGGGCCTAGTCGTGGTATGATGCTACAAAAGAGAATAGTGGCGGGCTTGCTCCCAGACTCGTCAGCAGAGGTGGCCCAGACTGAAAAACCAGCGGGTGGGCGAGAGATGGGTGCTAACAAAGGTATTTAAAATCGATCGCGGTGAGCGGGGTACGAAGTGGGCCTTCAAGCAATTTGTCTCCACCAAGAGGACATATAGGAGACTAGGACGAGCACTACTTATTGGGAGAGAAATATGACTGACTGTTCGGGAAAGAGACGGAGGGAGGTCCGTCCAGAAAGAGGATACTTATAGGTCGGAATGTAAGATGATGCACAGGGCAATCATGCAAGCAAGCGTAAATCGTCGATAATGGCATTGGCTAGATTCGGCAGAGTTAGATCTGAGATTGGGGGCTGCAACGTACATGACGGGATCGATAACCTCGTGTCGCCCTCTTGCCTTATTCTATCATAACAAGAGCATGTTTTATTATGGAAAGCAACCGACACATACGTATGGAGTCCCGGAACACTCACCTGGAAAAAAAAAGAAATTCGGAATAAAGTAATGGGGATAATCCTGAAAGAAAAGAAAAAAGGATCGATCACACAGTGATCAATACGTCAGATCTCGCTTATGTGACGAGAGGAGATTCGCTGCCATCGCAAAGCGGGACTGCTCAGCTGAGCAGACGCCAATTGCGCGTAACATTATTTTCCGCTGAGTATATTAGCGTCTGAGACGGGTGCTTAGGTACTTACTTGAAGCGACGATACAATGCCGGGAGGGTTAAACCAAAACCAGCGAGAGATCGAAAATTACATAAGCTGAAGCCATCGGGAAATGACTGTGGTAAACAGAAAACGCTAACTGACACTTTATGCCTTCGCGGAGTGCTGTAACGAGTCCCAGTTGGCAGAAGGGGTGAGTGGTCACTTGTCCGAGGCAGGCGAGAACAATAGGCTGGATGGTCCGACAATACAGCAATCTTTGCCCATATGGCGCAAAGCCCAGCAGCCCAGCGAAACGGGGGGCGCTTAGCAACATTGCAGGTTGGGACGACTGTTCCGGCATCGGGTCTCGGCTGCCGTTACCCCCAGCACGTCGTGCTCCTCGTTCCTGGAAGACTGCCGGAACGACTTGCTAATTGGCTTTCCGGCTTTCCACGCGCTAGCACAGTATGTACACGCCTACATTACGTGTCAGTCAACGTAAAGCTTAGCCATGCGCTTGCCCCAGATTGCTAGAACAATTCCAGGTTGAGTTTATCAGTAAGTTTGCGATAATCTCCTGCAGCTTCAGTATTGCATTCTCAGACGCCGCCGCCGCACATACAGTCTTCCGCTATTCAGTCGACCTCCTCGCAGCTTCCTTGTGTGATCGACGTTCCACAAGCGTCGATCTCGTCTCGCAGACTGCCGCATCTCATCATTGCACGAAATAATATGCTACCCTCCAACCAGCATGCTTAACTCTCATCCGAGTCTTCCCTGTTTTCAGACTCCTAAATGTGCAATAGCACAGCGCCACTCATCATGCAGAGTGCGAGACAAAAATAACAGTGGAATCTCGGTTCCTCAAGCTTATTCTGGGCCTACCTTGCCTTATCTTGCAAGGACAGTTGCATCGCGACCCTCTGGTTCTCTAAGATCCCGGAGCTACGTCATCCTAATACTCGAAACTCCCGTATGAGTTGTGTTCTCACATCCGTGTCACCCACATGTCGCCCACAAGCGGACCCACACTAAAGACATTGATCGCACCCACAAATGCCCTGCCTCAGCGCTTCGCCACAGAACGCCACACCGCCTCAGCACCATAGGAGTAGTTTCAACTTGATCTCCATGGCCAACATTGTGATCACTTTAGGTATGATCCAACAATGATATCGATTATCCGAAACACCCGCTACATTCAACCTAGCTGTATAGACAGGTGACATGACGAGGTTCCCAATGGCCCATAGAATGTTCCATCATTTCCTCTCTCCCAGGAACACGCTCACTAAATTGCACTGGCCTTGGAGTGCGAGATTCAGGCTCCATGGGCTCTTTGCTTCCGTCTCTTGCATGGTTATGGTGGTCATTCGAACCCCCTCTCGATGACGAGTCGTCCCTCGGCACCCATACCCTCCCCACCGGAGGAACATGGCCTTCTACAGACAATACCCGTTGACAACTTGTGCATCGCTCCACGAAGAGGGATTTATAGGACACTAGAGCCTGCTATAGCACATATCGGTACATCAGAGACATATAACCAATAAGATCCTTTTCCGGCTTACCATAAGCGTTTGCAGTGGTACGCGCGGGTGTGACTGCAGCATCTTTGCAACGTGCTGAGAAAGTACCCGATAAACTTGATAACCAGATTGCTCGTGTGGAAGTTTCTGTCACATCCCAAGTCGAACCCGAGCGTCAGGAAGGATCCCAATCAAAACCCAGAAGTGTGGTATGCATACTGTTCAGTAAGAAAAAGGCAAGGGCACCGGGGCCCCACAGTGGTACATACCCTTTCTCTCGGTCCGAACGCCGTTACATTCTCCACTACAAGTGGCTCCTCCACACTTCCAAATATCAGTGAAACATACGCAGTCAGGACGTCGGATATGGTGAATTGTAAGATCGTTGGACTGGACAACCTCGTGCCCTGGTTGACAAGGTAGATTCAGTAACTCCTTACCCGGTGCAGAGAACCATGTATCCGAACTTTTGTCTCGGCATCTGGAGGAATGGGCCGGCTGACCCGGGACCATACCACTAGTTTGTATTTGGGAGACGGGGGAAGCTCTTGGTCTGGATCTAGTGCAATGAGTGGTTGCTTGAATTCCGGAAGGGTGCCTCTGTTGAACGAACGGACGAAATCAATCAATGACTCCGCACGAAGTGGTGGTGGGTCGTCTTCTGGAGGAGAGAAGAGTGTCGAGGACCGTACTGGGGGGGGCACATAAGGCTGTGGCGATCCCACGGGTGAAAGAGGGCGCCTGTACAATAGCTGATTAGGATGCGAAACAGTACATTCAGCCGTTCAGCGTCGGTAGGCTGGTCACAGACCCGCTACAGCTTGTAGCCAGCACCGTGACCCCACGCGAGCCTAATACCTGACTCACTTTCTCTTTCCCCTTCCTCCCCTCCCCAACACTCCGAACCCGAGATCGCTCTTATCCCCCTCTTCGCTCTCCCTTGCAACGCGGAGAGCATCCTGCACCTTCTCAGATCTCACAATTTGAGCAAGGCTCGTTACCGTCTGAAATAAATCATGGGCGGGGTTCGCGCTGAAACTACCCACAGAAAATTCCCGATCGACGTCGAACGAGGTTGGGAAGCTCGAGGGTGGTTTGAGGAGAGCCGACGGGACATGTCGAAGTGCAGTGAGACGCGCGTGGATGTCGGTTAGTGTTTGGATACGATCTTGGAGTGTTGGCGTTGTGGACGAGGGAACGGCGGGCGCAGACGCAGGTGCTGGTGCAGATACGGGGATCGCGGAGGAAGTGCCATTGCTAGGGCTGCTCTCGTTGGGAGTTCGGTTTGGGGTGGCGGTGACATCGTTAGTATTGATAGAGTTAGTCTTAATGCCAGGTTCTGTGGCATCCATCGGCAACGATGATCATGTCACGACTTGCGAGACTAGATTAGTGGACCTGCGGATAGGCTGACTGACTGATATGCCCACAAACAGTTGGTGCAGTTGAGGAGAGCGATGAGCAATGCCTTAACCGTGGCAATGGTAGTGGCTGTGCAGCTTAAGGTTACTGGGTCTCACGGAATGCAATGAGTCCAACATTTTAGCACTAGATTCGCCCTTCTATCATGGCTCTTCAGCACACTGGCAGTTGAAAGGAGCAGCATGCGTGTTTAAGGTAGGCTATGTGGCTGCATTCTTACATATATCCTTACCAGTGTCCCGTAAGCAGGGCACCCCAAACCACTATGTTACTGACCGGTATGTCATGGTGTGCTTATCACGGAGACAACTAGACTCGGATCTCTCCGCACGGATGTCTCACCGGGTTCCCTGGATAGTGGCCAATAGCTGCGCACGACCTGGGAGAGCATTGTATTTTGCAGGATCGATGGAAAGAACCAAATGTCCTGATCAGGGAACCTCAGCCTCCTGAAGGTTGCATACGATGCTAGCAAATCAAATTCGTCCCTGTGAACAATAGACACGTTTTTGACCAGTGTCAGCTTGCGTCTCCTCTCCGCTTAATCCCCGGTTTCTACTCGGGCTCCCGCCTTTGACAGGGTCCTTTGACAATCAACATCAGCTGAAGACTGGGGTCCACCACAGCTTGATACCGTGGCGGCGGAGCGTGACAATCCCAGGGCAGCCGGAACAAGCCTAATCTTCCCATTTATGAACGTGTACACTTGGGTTTGTAACTGTGGGTCCAAGTTTACGTCCCGGCGCAACTTCGTCTTCCTGATCGGCGTGATGTCATGGATAGTGCGGTATGAACAGTGTGATGTGATCCAGACCACTGTCGGTTTGCCTCTCTGGATAGACATTCAGATCTTCCGAATTTGTACTCGGTGACTTGTCACTTCGAGTTTGCTTTATGACACAGAGATGATCCCTAAGATGAACCTGTGCTTGGTCGGGCCATGTTTACCGGCAATGATGTAGAACAGCGTAACGGCGTTATCACGAACAGGGCTGATAGGGGAATATGACCATCTCATTTGTTTTTTTGACACCAGTACCTTCGTCCCCAATCTGAACTGGTCAGCTCGCGATTGGGCAGACAAAGATGATGACGTGAGCATCCAGGTGTGGTAGCACAGAGTGGCGGGATAACGAAAGGCAGATGTTGGCTTCTACGTACTCCCTCTGTACGTATGCTCGGTTGGGTGTGCGGCCATGGCCTAAACCAGAATTTGTATACCTCTATAGCACTTAATATCGGCTTTATCGGTGGCGAACGACCTCATGACCGATTAGCGCGCTGGTAGAGAAAAAAAAAGCCCACGTACGGCAGTTCGAAAGCTGGAAAATGAGAAAAGATCAGTGTCAAAGCGGAGGACATGCGAAACATGAAGTAGGAATGTCATTTCGCGTTCATGTATCATGCATTCCTTCACGTACCGTTGATCGCCGTTCAACTATTAAAAAGAAGCACAGCGAACGTTACTGCACTCGCACGGGAGATGACCGAGGATGTTATACCTCGGGGCCGTCTTGACTTGTTTGCATGAAGTCTTGTTTTTTCCTATTTTGGACAAGTACTCAGCCCCCCCCCCCACACACACACCAAAGCACGGTTGGGGGACAAGAGGGGGGGAGACACCTGGATGGGTCTGTTGACCGATTCTCGACCCTTTTTTCTGGGTAGAACAAATTCTCCGTTCGCTGTTTTCATCCAGCCATAGGTGCTGTGGTCTTTGGTACGCGGTTGACATATATGTGCACAGGTTTGATGGAACACTGATATGTTGGCCCGTGTAGCACGAATATGAGATAGTTGAAGTTACACTGATACCATTTGAGGATCGGAAACCTTTCTCATGTTGGTTGGGTGACACCTGTCACATAGGGCGCGCCCTCGCATGCATCTTGGTCATGAGTGTCATGAACATGCCATGTTGAAGCAAGTTAGGCAACCCAAAAGAGGCGCCGACTGTAACCCTTTCCAGGTTCGTTAGGTTAAGGAGGCAAGTGGAAAGAGTCCGTCTTACCTACCATGACGGATCAATATTTCTCCAAGTTCCAGAATGACATGAATAAAGCGCTTGAGCGCTGCTAGGTTATCAGCCCACCGTCATGGATAAACTAGGTATCCCCAAACTTGCACCCTACGGATGTGATCACGGAAGTCGCATCTTTCCCAATGTCATGGTTTTCATCATAATTCTGGGCAGGCTAGAAGCACAATTCCACGTTTCTCTTTTTGCCCTTGGGTTCAGCCTCCTGCAGAACACGAAGAGGTATATACGGTCCCTCAGTTGCTTTCCGCCTTCCACGTTTGCCTAATACCGCAAGACGGAATCCACTTGAGACTTTATACTTGGCAAGGGTCGTTTGCGGTTTACGCGCGGAATAGTTGTCCCGAAACCCATGCTCTCGTCCAGTAACGACTCCGACATCCAACCATAAAATTCTTCCCGTGAGCTAATGCAAGTGAACCGATCCTCTTACCGACAATACGCGATGCAATGCTAGCACCTTTGTCAACTGAACAAGGTTTTATACAGGACGCTGATGGGATATGTGACCCGAACATGCGTATGCGGTTGCCACTGGTCTGTAAGTTTTCGCAAGATATGCAGGATTCTTCGGTTCGGCATGTACATCCGACGTCGCGGCGAGAAGGTATTCAGGTCAACTTCCCCTCTGACCTTCATTTCGGTTAACCTACATGTCGGTTATCATACGTTATCCGACTGCAGACCCTTGCAAACCCT
>JADGIP010000361.1:0-20458 GCA_016618355.2 Astraeus odoratus | reverse complement strand
TCGCGATAGGTATTAATCTACATAGCTTGTGTCTCCAAAGCTGAGTGAACTGACTTGTACTCGCGATAGGTGTCCCACTGCGCTCATAACTTTTGTCTGGTCTCAACCACTACAACCTCTTAAACTACTAGACATGGGGTTACTAGGTCACTTTTTCATTGCTATTGGCACAGTTATTGTTGTGATCAGGTTCCTGGCTTTGGCTTGGAGGCATTGTCGGGCAGTGAGTATTTTGCACATCTAATACTATTTCATCAGGTTACTCCATGATACTTCAAAGCCTGTGGATGTCATTCCGACTGTTGGATCTTCCACGTGGTTAGGTTCCTTCTGGACCGCCAGCAAACACATGAGAAGTACTTCGGACCTAGTTCAGGAAGGCTATGACAAGGTGTGTGAAGCCAAAGGCCTCACTAGATCAACAGATGCTGATGCTCTTATATAGTATAAGAATTCTATTCCATTCAAGATACCAACTCTCCAATACTGGATAGTCGTGGTTAGCGGTCGCAAGCTTCTGGACGAGGTTAGGAAAGCACCGGATGACCAACTCTCTGCTAATGAAGCGGGGAAAGAAGTGAGGCAACTTCGCACAGATGTTATGGACAATTATAACCAGTACCAAGTTCTTTAAAGTTCATTACACCATCGGTACTCGGTTGCCTGAACACCCATTGAGCAATGCGCTTACATTACGACTGAATCGTAATCTGGTTGCATTCCTTCCAGTCATAAGAGACGAGATAGTCACTGCTTTCCATGACACTTTGGGACTGGATGGAAACGGTATGGCTATGAAGTGACCACGTTTGTCTGTACTAGGGCTAACAAGAAAATATCTTATAGAATGGCGGAGCATCGCAGCATCGGATATCATCCCGAAGGTCGTTTCCAGAGCGAGCAATCGTATATTTGTTGGACTTCCATTATGTATGCTCCCTGGCTTAGTGTCCGATTATATTGCTCATACGAAGGTATTGTTCAAGGCCGTGACCCGAGATGGATGGACATCTCTCTGCAGCTAACAATAGAAATATTAATCTCTAGTTCAAAACTTGAACTATTCCCTCGGTTTATGTGGCCGTTGGTCCCCTTTTTCCTGGGGGTGGATTAAGCAGTTGATTTGTGGATCCCTAGACTGGTGGCGAAGTTCTTGACAGGGGCCTCTACCCGAGTTAGCAGAACAGTACAATGTCTTGCTCCTATCATCCAACAATGACGAGATGGCATGCAAGATGAGGGTGATGCTCAAACGCCGGTTGGTACCATTATTATCTCATTATTGTGGTTTCCATTTGAATATCAAAACAGATTGATGTGGTTGGCATAGAGCTCCATGGAAGCAGTTTTCCACCTTTTGCAACATCCAGAATATATCCAACCACTTCGTGACGAAGTGGTTGCACTTGTGGATGAGCATGGGTGGACAAGTACGGCGTTGGACAAAATGTGGAGAATTGATAGCTTTTTGAAAGAGAGTCACCGGATGGGGGGTAGGTTTAGCGGTACGTCAAGTCTATCTCAAGATAGCACTGTAGGGAAGGCTCCATTCATATACTGCTAGTGGTAATGCTTCGGAAGGTTCTCAGAACATTCTGCTTCTCAGACGGCACGGTCATGCCACAAGGATATTATATAGCTGCGCCATTAGGAGCCACCCACCATGACGGAGATAACTATGTTTATCCTGATACGTTTGACGCTTTTCGCTTTTCTCGTTTGCGTGAGAAGCCAGGGGAAAGCATCAAACACCAGATGGCTACTCCAACCCCTGAGTACCTGAAGTTTGGTTTTGGGAAACATGCATGGTATGTCATCGGTCACATCTCCAGCTCCTGTCTTATAATCGGCCTGCATTTCATAGCCCAGAGCGATTTATTACAGCCCAAATGCAGAAACTGATGTTAGCTCACATTGTCATGACATATGACGTTAAGCTAGAGGACGAGGGTGTTCCCTTGAAATCCCCGCAATACGGTATTTTCATTGCACCAGACCTTCATGCACGGATCATGTTTCGAAAGAGAACTGCATGAATGTGCTGTATGCTAAGTGCTACATACGTGCTCGAATCCCGCGGCTCACTATCACGTTGGTGATGTGCAAACTTGTCCCAAACAGGAACCTGGTTGTAGTATTATATACTGCATGTTACGTAATTTCTATCTTTGTGCGATCGGGAGGCGGGTAGTAAATTTACTTGCTCGAGCCGTAATTGAGCGGTCTTGCCAGCATCCCGCAAGACCCAAGAATAGAGGTTAACGCTCCAAGGTAACAGGCCATTTAGCAACTCTCGAACGCGGGTCCGACAGTCGCTGAGGACACCCAAATATAGCGTGGACATCACTTGAGCATGTATACAGGGAACCTACGAAAAGTTTCCGCCTCCCGGATGTTTCCTTCAATACCCCGGAAGGTCTCAGCTACCACCGTTCTGACACCTGTCTTACGTGTCCGGTGCCCACCCACCTCCCAAACGAGCTACGCCAGCTATATGCACACGATTACTGGGAGACCAGCGAATGTCTATACCGCCTTTCCTTCCCAGAACTCTCCGGAAAAATACGATGGTATAAACCTTGTTTCTTGCTTTTGGCTTTGGTCTTATGTGGTGCCAATTAGTATGCATAATCGGAGGTGGTCATGCGGGTTGTGAGGCAGCTACAGGGGCTGCTAGGGCTGGTGCGAGAACGCTTCTTTTAACGCAAAAGTTGGAAACAGTAGGAGAACTCTCTTGCAATCCTTCAATTGGAGGTGTAGGGAAGGGAACGCTCGTTAGGGAAGTGGATGCGCTGGACGGGATCATGGGAAAGGTGACAGGTTTGTCTTGTTCTTGCTACCTGCGACATCCCGTTCCTAATCGTCGCCAGACAAGGCTGGAATACAATTCCGCATGTTGAATGGTTCTAAAGGTTCTGCTGTATGGGTGCGTTGAGGCAGTCAAATCTATCCACGTTGGTTGCACTTACATGGTCTAGGGTCCCCGTGCACAAGTAGATCGTAAGCTATATAAGCGCCATATACAAGACATTGTTTTCAATTACCCGAACTTGGATGTGCGAGCCGCGAGCGTTTTTGATTTGGTATTTGGACATGATATTGCCTCGTCAAGTTCCAGTAGTACTCCCGTTTGGGGTGCTGTACAGGGTGTTCGTCTAGGTGGTACACAGGCCAGGATCCTACGGTACTTTGCTAACTTCAAAGGTAGATTCCGGAGAGATCATACCCTGCTCGCAAGTCGTGATTTGCACAGGTACATTTCTTTCTGGGGAGATACACATCGGTATGTCTACCATACGTGGCTCATGCAGCTCATTTATCGTTCTGTCATTCCCAGGGACGAGACGGTACCCTGCTGGGCGAATGAACGAAGCACCTGCCATTGGACTTTCTCATTCTCTCCGTATCGCTGGATTCCAGCTAGGACGATTGCAGACGGGCACGCCAGCGCGTCTTGATAAACATTCCATAGATTTCAGCCAATTGGAAAGGCAGGAAGGGGATCAGCCTCCACACCCATTCTCATATCTCCATCGGAAGGTGGACAACGCGGTAAGTTCTTCTAGTTCACTTCTTTTTGATCTAGGCATTTATGCGAGTATAGGACAATCAGGTTACGTGCTTCAAGACTTATACTACACTCGATACACACAAGCTCATTAAAGATAGCTTGCATCTGAGTGTTCATATCCAAGAAACTAAGAAAGGTCAGCAACTCTTTGGCTCGTTCGTACAATTCTCTTGCTTACAGATGGGCAGGACCTCGATATTGCCCCTCCCTCGAGGCTAAAGTCACTCGATTTGGTCACAAGGAAAAGCACATAGTATGGCTCGAACCCGAGGGTTATGATTCTGGTTAACACCATTGGTATTTCTATCAATTAATCATCTGAGTCATCTTCTAGACCTTATTTATCCCAATGGTCTCTCGTGTTCCATGCCAGAAGAGCTTCAGGAGCAGATGATGCGCACTGTACCTGGACTCGAGAATGTTCGTATGGTCCGACCGGCTTATGGTGTAGAGTACGACTACATCGATCCCCGGGAACTGAGGTGTGAGTTATAACAAGTTTCTCTGTTTGTCAACTGATGAACAGCAGCTTCACTGGAAACAAAGAGAATCCAGGTATTGCCTCACTATCTTCTTGCACAATCGCTCACCTGGATTCTTGTCAGGGTCTTTTTCTTGCTGGCCAAATAAATGGAACCACAGGGTACGAGGAAGCGGCAGCACAAGGTTGTATTGCGGGGATAAACGCTGGGCTTGCCGCGCAGAATCTGTCCCCACTAACTATCACTCGCGCAGACGGTTTTATGGGCGTGATGATTGATGATTTAGTGACGAAAGGCGCTGAAGAACCATGTATGTCACCCCCTAGGTTCGTAGAGAGGTGCTGACGAATGATTATCATTGGTCAGATCGAATGTTCACCTCTCGATCGGAGTATCGCATGACATTGAGGTGTGATAATGCCGACATGAGATTAACTGAGAAAGGTTCATTTCCTGCATGATCGGTTTTTGGAACTGCTTATCCTGTGATAGGTTACAATGTGGGCGTCATCTCATCTGAACGATGGGGAGCATATGTGAAAGACCGCGATGCTATACGAAATGGAATAGAAGCGCTCAAATCCGTGGTGCTTAGTCCAACTGTACGTAAATGGACACCTTCCCATAAGCAGGCGGCATTGATCACTGAGTAGATGTGGGAAAAGTTTGGCTTCACTATGACGAAAGATGGTATCATGAGAAGGTCCTCGATCCTAACCGTTTCGCAAACACTTGTGACTAACAACATATCCACAGTGCCTTTGAGCTGCTGAGAAAGCCCAGTATTACAGTTGAAGCCTTAGCAGAGTCGGGTGCTGTCCCAGGACTTGATCAGTTGGAGCCTTATATTAAAGCCCGCATCGTTATTGACGGTGGGTATATGGTATATGTAATCGTGCGCTATCTCACCATATCCGATCAACCATTATAGCGACTTATGCTCCTCACATCCCTCGTCAGCTAGCTGACCTACAAGTCTTCCACGCTGATGAATCTCTTCTGCTCGATCCGGACATGGACTATACCCAGGTAAGAGGGTTGAGTGAGGAGGTAAGAGAAAGGCTTCAAAGGGTCCGTCCGACGACCTTAGGAGCTGCCAAACGAATGGAAGGCATGACACCAGCGGCTGCAGTTAACTTGTTGAAGCATGCACGTCGGACATGGGCATCCAGTAATCGCGCCTCTCAGTTGTCTAGTGGTGTCGAAAAAATTCATTCTACCGTAGCCACTACCGGTGCATAGTCATGTCATACATCAATGTCGAGTTGGGATCATCTACTCGTCCAGACGAATGAGATCATGCTGCTATCGGCACTCGATTACAAGACAGTGTATACTGTGCAGAGTCTGCATTCTATGAGGAAACATGGTTTATATCCCTAGAAGTGTATCGACCTGATCTGCTGGTACAGTGCGCAGGATGTAGATTGGCGGTATCAGCCGTAGGCCATCGACGCGTCGCAGTCACGTGGGCAAAAGAATGGTCGGATGGGTTTTGTTCGGCTGACATGAACAGGATCAGTCTACTCCTCAGCTTCGTCAACGTCTCGTTCTAGGTCCTGCCTACTGTAAATTGTTTTCCTTTTTATTCGGGTCCTGTTGGCAGGAGAGCTTGCAGGATATTACAAGGCCTGAGAGACCATCTCTTGAACTTGATTATTGACGGGTGTCATTGTGTGGCACTCAATGCGCACTGCAGGTTCACTTTACTCTTCCGTGTCTCAAACGTCGTCCTCGAGGAAAGCCCCCGTCAAACGCCGAAAACTTAATACTGCAGCGTCTACCCATTCGGAACATGGAACTGCAGCGAAGGTAGCAACACCGTCAGGGACTGCCTCAGAGACCACTTTTGTTACTTGTGGACGCCAGTCGATATTGCCCATCGCCTCCAGGCTTTCTTGTTCATCATGCCATAGGGCATTATCGTCCGGCCTGTGCACTGTGTTAGGATCTGTCGTGACCTGTGCAAGGTGAGGGTCTGACTTTTTTTTCTCTATGGCCTGCCGCATCCCACTGTTACCTTGGGGACGAATGTGTCTCCGTTCTTTTGTCTGCATTCTCTGCTGGCTATACCGTCATGCCCTTTCCACATCGTCCGGCAATTCCGGGTGGCATAGGATTGCTGCGATCCACCACGGCCCCGTCACCATGCGTCCAGTCTTAACCATGTTCTCCACAGATGCTTAGCACCAACGTGCACCATTTGTGCACGAACATGCACTTCCTATATACGGCCTTCGTCCTTCCCCCCAACCCCTGCGCTGACACGATCACCGACTCCTTCTCCAACGTCCGGAAATACCGTGCATAGCTCCGGTCAAACACCTTTAAAGCGAGCAGCTCTAGGCCCAAGCTTGTCTGTAATGAATTGCGACGCCTGTGATATACCCTCCATGAAACGAAAGAAAGCTCCTACTGAGAAAGATGAACGCGATGTTGAAATCAAGACTTGCGATCAACTATCTAGTACTCACCTGTGCGAAGTTGTTGATGATAGTACTGTTTCAATGATACTGCCGGGGTGTGGGCGTATCATCTGCAGAGCATGTTGTGTCGAGAGTGTGGCAAAGTATGTTACATCATTTTTTATCGCCTTTTCGCTATGAAGCAACTTCTAACATCTGGTGAAGTGACGGTACTTTGTGTATAGACTGTTATGCACTTGTATAACATATGATCCTTGTGCTTCTTCCTGGAGTTTTATCTCATCCCTTGCAACCTCGAACCCGCAATCCATGCTTTGTTTGCTTTGTTACATGCCTACAGGCATAATCGTACATGTTTCTAATATTAATGCTAATTCCAGTTTGCATCGACATGTTCTGTTGTATTTTGGAAGACAATGAAGCCGTACCCTTCGTCCTCATGCGGTGATAGTGAGTGGCATCATGATTATTCTTGCATCACCCCTCTAGGGCCATGTTTCTCTGGCGCAGAATCGCTTATTGCGAGGTGCATGTGCTATTTTTGCATTAGAGGCATATTCCACGAGTTCTCGTCCGGATGCGTGACTTCATGGGCTTCGTGACACTAATGAAACGGAACGAGAACATTTGATGCGAATCTCTGTTCACCATCATCAACTAGTATAAGTTGAAGCATTCACCAGTTCGTCACTTCCGACATTTGGAGAATTCAGATGCCTATGCTTACCCTGCTGATCAGATTGCAGTCTGACATTTATTGGTTCTGGCTTCGGCAGCCACGACGGTGACTATTTCTCACACATGATTGCATGACACAAGACATCACAGGTTTACAATTTATATCGATAAAGTCCTTGCATGTTCAACTCGTCCTTTCAAACTCCCGTCGAAATACAACTTCTTTCAAAGAACGATGGCAATATTGATACAACCAAAATTGATGAGGCCGTTCTGCACCAGTCTTATGAGTGTTGTCAGACCTTCCCGAGGCAAGTGACGCTTACGAATTGGACATTATTGCAGCAAACAGTCTGCGACACGCAGTTTCCTCCTGTGCCACCGATAGGGCTGCAATTGAGACCGACCTGGCCTGGAACACTGGGAATAGGAATGCCCAGCCACGACGTCAATGAGGTCACTTGGGAAGAAGAGGCCTAAATTGTTCACTGTGAGTCACATTCCTCTAGCACACTGAATAACTCACAGACTGGACACTGTTGCAGCAGGAGATTGTGCCTGTGCTGCATTGGCCACTTCCATCGCGTACCTCGAGATCCTGGATGGGCTCGATGGGACTCGCCACAGCAAGAAGGGAGAGCGAGGCAACGATAATGCTGGAAATATGAGCGAACATTGGGGAATGATGTAGGTACTGTCCTTTGACTGGGGTTTCTACCTAACACCGCAGGGCTTTTTATCATGCACATGCGGCGCTTGATAGTATCTGTTACAAGAGCTTACTTCCTAGATGAGCACAGGATATTTCTAAGAAAATGCCATGCTTCATCCCGTTGCAGTGTTTGAATCTCTGCAATTGACAGGCGGCGCGTTAGGCGTGTACGGGGCACGAGAAAGGAGTGCCTGAACCCGTGACCATGTTAGTCAATAAAGCCTTGTGCTTCACCGCCCTAAGTATGCCGTCAAGCATGTACCTGGCAAGCTCGCTCAGCCTTCCCTTCTTCGTATCTTTCAACCGAGTTTGTCTTAATTCGCGGACACTCGTTGAATGATGAACGGTGAAGCCGGTATTAGCATTCATTAAATTCAAATCACGATGTACCTGGCTTTTCAAGAATACCTACGAATGTAAGTCCCTGCACAGCCCCTGACCGGGCACCTATATATTCTAAAGCTCATTCCTTCCTACATACATAGCTCTTCTCCTGGGTGTCCGGAAGCTTAATTGATTTTAAGAGCCAATATCTCACTCTGAGCATCTGTCTATGTACGCATGTGGTAGTAAATTGTAACATGTAGGTCGCAGCCGAAATTGCAAGGTGTTTCATGCCCGGCCATTAGTGCCCGGGCGTAAGACCGTCTATCAAAGTTCTTGAATTAAACACTACTACCTCTACATCTCAGCTGCAACACAGCTAAACCTTTCGTAAGAAAGCTTGTAACGATCACCTAATTAACCCGCTGTTCTGCGCTCGGCTCCCTGACCCATCTTAGGATCAAGGTTATGGGACCACCACCAACGTTGATTCTTGTTGGGTTTTTGCGTTTTATTCAAATAATTTATGGATACTGTAGTTACAGGCGAAAGGGGCTCGTCAGACTGCCGAGCTCGATGACAAACCGTGTAAGGCTGTTCGACAGTATTAGCATGATCTTTAAACTGTTGCCTTTGCAGACTTGGATAGGGATTATCATATTAAGGACGGCAGCACATCAGACGTAGATGGTCGTAAGGGCGCTGTATTGAAGGCTAGGCAACCACTTTATCCCTGTCAAATCCTGACTTCCCTTGTAAGGACTTTGCCCAAGAACGTCCAGTCCAATCGATGAGCCGAGTCCCTTATGAATAAGTCTCCGAAGCGTTACCTTGTTCAAATTGGAAAAGAATCTCTTCTGCATAAGGTCCATGAACCACCTTCCTGCAACCCGCCTAGTCAGGACATCCAGTTGAAGGGTTGGGAGACCCATGAAACGTCTACACTGCAGGGTTAGTTTATTTCCGGATCCAGTTAGTCCTTCGCATTCTAATATATCAATCTTCACCGCCTCTCAACTACATACAGCGGGCGATGACTTGGCCGAGTCTGTGCCGTACTACATGAGACCACACAGTGCTACCGCTTACCTGCTCATGCCACATTTTATTATAATCTACGGCGTTGGATGTTCGAGATCTACCGTGTCTACATGCCATTCAAATCCGACAATTCTGGTTTGATTGAATACTTTTTCGAAATTAGGTGGAGTCCTAATTGCCATCAACAGGATACTGCGTCATTGACTCAATCTGCTACTACAGCAAGGGCCGAAAGCGTGGAACCTACGACAGCGGACACTACGTATATCCAACAAGAACTCCGTCAATCATTGAAGATATTTGGTCAGAGCATCAGCATTTTATTTCTCGCATTCATTTCTGCCTGGAGTTTCATAGACAGCTGATAGGCAGAGGGGTCTGCTAGAGCAAATCAAGCTATGTTACAATTATCGAGACCGATCGCATACGACAGGCTTTATACACCAATACAGACAACATAACTCGGTCGACTATCAAAGAATCGCACATGCATCCCGCGCACGTTATTTACAATTGGATCCAGGTGTCGCTCGATTTCCTGTTCTCCATCTTTCAGGAAATAATAGTAGTGGGGGAACAACCGACGTTGACAGCACCATTCTGCGAGGGGAAATTAGTCATTTTTTACACCTACAAACTCTCAGTGCTTACGAAGTACACATCGTCACAGCAGACGGCTTGCGTGACGCAGTTACCTCCAGTACCCACTCCACCAACAGTGACAGGACTACAGGTAAAGCCAATTTGACCAGTAATAGAAGAAGGAGAAACACCCAGGATTGTTGCCAAATAGTCGAGGTATTGGTAGTCATACGACTAATGGATTATGTGAGTGCTTGGTCTGTTGCTCTCAGAAGGCTGTAGGAACTAACATCTTGGTAACTGCTACAGCAGTAGACGCTCCCTGTGTTGCACCCCGCACGTGCTTCAACAGGGTTGGCTGCCGCAGCAAGAGCGAAGGAAGCAACGATGATCCCAGAGAGATGCAAGAGCATGATGAGATTTCGCTGGCGTTTGTGCCTACCAAGGCTGCAGTCCCCAGGCTGAATGTTCGCCGTTTTATACGCTCGATTCTCAACTCCCTTTTCAGTTGAGCCTTTTCTGGAAGACACCGGTTTGTCAAACGTGGTCTCTGTACTCTGGGACTCGTCTACACGACTCACCTCCGAGGACCGTGACCAGGCCATCCTCATGTCCCTTTCTGTAACAGCTTGCAATGCAGGTCAGATGATATTAACAAGTTGCCCTCTAGGGCATTATCACAAGGTACATGTGGCATCAGAATATCCAGCACCTTCTCTTTTTCATCGCACTGTCCTTGCGCCTGGTGGACGCGCCTATAATTCAATGTACCCATTCTGCGCCAAGCAGGCACGCAGTGGTTCTACTGTGCGTTCTCATCTTTTAACATGCACCTGTGACTGTGTTTGCTTGCCCAATACCCCTGAACATTTCAACCCAAATTCACGTTGGCAGATTGCGCCGGGAAAGGCGCTGTTAGATATGTGGGCATTACATGCCGGACACAGGATATGCAACAGTAATCGCCCCGGCGGGTGATCTTCCATTGTTGTTTATACCCATAAGGAAACCAACCAAGAAGTAGTGGAGACAATGGAGACAGTCCTGAAGACTTCGGACGTGTGTTCAGAGACAATACACTCAGCCCAAACATCTACTCGTGATGGACAGCTGCCATTCATCATTGTACAGTGCATGCCACAAATACCATAATGCGATGAGATCCCGACTTTATACGGGTAAGAAGATGGGCGGACAAAGGCCGTCACCCCTGGACACAGCGTGCAAACATTTCCAGGGCCATTCATATTTTGCGATGTACCTAGTTGGTTATTAACGTACAGCCTAAAACTCACCAATTCCATATACTAGTGCCTTCCGACTTGTTCCACGGTGGGTGGACAGGGGGCGGGTCAAAAGTAACCATTTACAAGAATCCCTCCTGTTCACACTTCCCCTGTACAGACTGTTTCGATCCATGCCGTGTCACTTCTCACTGTTGTGAGATTCTCGAACCCGTTCTCTTTGATCAATACATCGTCCTCGATGCGAATGCCCCCGACGCTCTCATATCGCGCAAGTATAGATGCATCGAGGAAGGGTGAGTCCCGATGCGGGGAAAGAAGATGGGGAGAAAAATATATGCCCGGTTCAACGGTCTAAGAATAGGTTAGCCCTGTTCGAGGCAAACATGAAGAACGACAAGTGAATGAGGGACTCACAACCACCATCCCTACTAGAAGCGGGAGCCGTAGACGCAAAAGTCTATAGAAGCTTTCGTGGCCTCCCGCTACCGAGCCAGCCGCTCCAGGAACAAAATACTTCCCTATATTAGGAGGTTTGCTCACAAGGGGAACATCATGCACGTCCATCCCAAGGGAGTGTCCCACTCCGTGAGGGAAAAAGGCAGAACTCAGTCCTGAAGATAGGATTTCACGCTGGATCTCGTTGTGTCCCTCTGAGACCAATGTACAGAACATGAGTTTGATGGAAGGCCACATCGAACGTTCAACCTCCCACGTACCATGTGTTGCATCGGAACTACGGAAGATCCCAAGGTGAAGAAAACCTTCTATAAGGACTTCATGGCAACGTAACTGGACATCGTCCCAGTGCACGCCAGGGCGCAACATGGAAAGAGATTCCTATAATGTACGGATGTTGGTATTATGGACCGAAGGAGACGTAATAGAAAAACCTGTTGCATCTTCAAAACAAGTTCGTAGATGGCTTTGGCTTCGGCCGTGAATTTCCCCCCATTACCGACAGGCATCGTGCGCGTGACTATTCATGGCATCAGCAGGGTGTTAAGGTGGAAAGGAACCAATCACGCGGTAAGGGACCACGAGAAATAAATACAATAAGGGTTAGTTTCACAAGAAAATTAAGGAACTGGCCGTAAGGGACAAGTAACTAGAAGGCAGGAGTGGTGTGAGGACCGGAGGCGTGGATTGAGACTCACTGTCAGAACTATAGCAGTCCCACTCGCACCCTGCATCAATAAGTAAAACCTGGGGTGCAAGCACCTTCCCACTTTGAGGTAGCGAAGACTCTGGAAAGCCAGGAGCCTGCGAAAATGCTCTGTGGTGAGTATGACTGTTCGAGATAGGGCCCCATGCGAAAGCTTTATCGTTGCAACAATAATGAAGGGTCGCAGCACGGGTGTATGCAGCTACAATTGGGAGATACGCCTGATGGAAAGCTCTGAAATATAACTCCTATGAGTTCCGAGGTGATGGAGAATACACCGCCAGAACACCCTTACCCCTCTCTTCTGCACGAGGCCACAAATATCGCTTCTGCTTCTGCCTCGGTTTCTATCAACCACTCTCCAGGTAACAACGGCCGGCCACCAGTAGCTCCATCTCCTGATTTGATCTTCCCCTGTACCGCCAACCCTAGTACTCGCATTACTACTTCGTGCGCTCGTGAGCTAATCTCATTCGCTTTACGAATCAGAGCAATCTCAAAGGCGTCTTTGATCAACCTAGTCTGTTGTAGAGCTGTGAGAAGATACTCTTCCGTTACAATGCCACCCCTTCCAGCTTCTCCTGCTGATACATCGAGTGCCTCCAGTGCAGCAAGAACTGGGGAGTCCTTGCAGACAGATTTGCGTATATCAGGGAATTCATCTGTGCGCGGAAGAGTATGAACAATGGCACCAGTCGGGAGGGATTTAATATGATCAGGGAGTGTAACTACGTGGAAAACGGCATCGACATTATAAGTCCCACTCGCTTCGGAGAGGGTTGGAGGAGCAGGAGACCACATGAGGTCCTCCAGTGTTGGCTTGGGTATGTATAACTTCGTGCTCACAGTGCCGCTGATCCCGTCGCCCGGAAGGTATGTAGCTAGAAAGAATGATCCAGGGACGGCACATCCGGTGAGATAGAAGAAATTGGATTCTTGTCGGAAGGGCAATTCCCGGTCAGTATCGTTACGATAGGGTATCTGAGAGCCAGCGAGTAGAATGACTTGAGGCTATATTGCATGGCACAGGTGAGCTACTGATTAAGCGAGACGCGCTGGATGGGTAGACAGACCTTATCACCCTGGGAGGCAGGTAAGGAACCGGAGAGGGTTTTCAAGGTCTTCACGACATGATCTTTAGCTGTCACATGATGCCAAATAAGATCCAACAGTCCTACAGACGGACCAAAGATTAACCTGGGTACTTCAGCTCGGGAGCGGACATTGTCGTTGCCATCGTGCAGCTCGCTGCAGTAAGGGTCAAGCAAGTAATAACCCGACGGAGACGCTCAGCGGATCTTAGACGGCAAAGACGTACATACAAGATCACGTGTACACTTCCTTACTATCACGCCGATGGTGAAGCGGTTATCATGCTTGCCTTCCAAGCAAGCGGCAGGGGTTCGACTCCCCTTCGGCGTAAGTCTTTTTTGTTTCTTCAATCTTCCCCCTGCTGCTCGGATGTTAATGATCCTTTGATTCGGAATCCAAATTAAGTTACGGATGATCACAACTCAATCATCTCATCCCCGTTTAAGGACCACTAAGTAGTATTGTAAAACGACTGAGACTTGAAGCCGACCTACGCTCATCACGGACTAGAACTTCTACGATGCCTCGCTGGCCGCACAACACACGACTGGCAACAGTGTCCGTCCGTACATTCGGGTCCGGATCCATCCTTGGCTTGTTGTGGAGCTAGAACTACGTGTGCTTCCGTGGATATTTCCTATATTTGACCCACTTACCTGCACTTCGTTCCTAACCAGGACATGTGGATGACCGGGGGGAATGGTCAGTTCCTGTTGACGGCAGGTGAGATACGATGCGTCGGACAGCAGAGTGCGGTCTATCGCGGGAATACCTTAGCGGCGTCAATGCATTGCCGGGAAGCATCCCATAAAGAGATGGTACACTCTGAACTGAAATGCCCGTCCCCCTCCTCAATAGACCATGCCTTCCTATGCCTCCCTTGATGTTTGCATACTTACTGGCATCGTCCTGGCTGGCTTCATAGTCCCAGTCCTTTCCAGATCTCGGAAAGTGAGTGTGTGTTTCTTGATACCCGATCCTTCCTCTCACTGGGTATGAAGCTCGATTCGATCCCAACTGTTGGATCCACTTCCTGGCTCGGTTCGTGTTGGTCGGCGATTAAGCACTTGAACAGTACATCTGGGATTATCCAAGAAGGCTACGACCGTGTACGTTACAAATTCATAATTAATTGCGGCCCGTCAATACATTCAATGGACAGTACAAGAACGTGCCTTTCAAGATCCCGACTCTATACAGTTGGATCATAGTTGTCAGTGGTAACAAACTGCTCGAGGAAGTAAGGAATGCTCCCGATGATCAGTTGTCCGCAAATGAGGGGACGAACGATGTAAGGAATCTGGGGTTTCCTTTTTTTCCGGTGCCGGCAACTATAAGCTCATAAATACGAATTTTACAGTTCCTCAAGATCGCATACACCATCGGCCATAAAGTAGTGCAAAATCCCTATCATTTTTCGATCATCAAGACGCAGCTCAACCGGAACCTCGGTGTCATATTTCCTAGCGTCGATGACGAGATAACAATCGCTTTAACTGAAATGTTCCCCTGTGAAGGCGGTGGTAAAGACCTTCCTCTGCAACTACTTTGAACAAATGATTAATTTTTAGTAGAATGGACAACCGTAGATCCCCTCGGGTCCATTCAAAAGCTAATTTGTAGGGCGAGTAATCGCGTCTTCGTTGGACTCCCTCTATGTCCGTCCGTTCCAGCATCCACCATGACGAAATGTTCAGACTTTGATGATCAGGTCGTAACTCCGAGTGGCTAGATTTCTGCCTGCAGTCTGCCATCGATGCTATGGTGTCGGGTGCAAAGCTGGAATTCTTCCCTCACTTGATGTGGCCGTGAGTTTCCTGATCAGGGTTCAATATACTACGGTTATTGTTAACACTGCACTTAGCCTACTGGCGAGATTCTTAACAACAGCCTCTAGCCACACTAAGAAAGGCATTCAGTATCTCAGCCCTATTATCAAAGAACGTCAGAGGCTCAGGGCAGAAGGTGTACATGGCAGAAACGAGATCGATTCACCTGTTGGTTACCTCCTAGTATAGAATCGCGGTTTTCTGACATGAAATCTCACCAGAACGATTTCCTTCAGTGGTTGATTGAAAATGGCACCGAAAGTTCAGAGATGGAGATCACGCACCGCATGCTGGTCATGTTTTTTGCGAGCATACATGTATTTTCCTTTACCCTTTCCGTCGAGCTCATATTCTTAACGTCTTATCCCAGGCAACCTCAAACGTGAGGCAGCTTTTGATGGACCATTGCTATATTTACGATCACAACCTTTTTAGTCTCTCATGACAGCGATATACAACCTTGCGGCCCACCCAGAGTATCTCAAGCCACTCCGGGAAGAGGTAGATACGTCAGTATATCAGGACGGCTGGACGAAGGCATCTGTAGACAAGATGCATAAAGTCGACAGCTTCTTGAAAGAAAGTCATCGGCATGGTGGAGCTAGCAGCCGTGAGTCCGTCTCCGCTGGATGGCTTCTTTCATGTTGATCCGACAGTTATAAGTGGTTATGCTACGGAAGGTACTGAAGGACTTCACTTTCTCTGATGGCAGAATCGTTCCCAGGGGATGTTATATCGCCGCCCCGCAGTATGCTGTCCACCATGACGAGGAAATGTATACTTCGCCCAATAACTTCGACCCGCTCCGTTTTGTCGAGCTTCGAGATGATAAAAGGCAGCAGACAATTACTCTTAGTCCAGACTTCTTGACATTCGGGCACGGCAAACACGCATGGTACGTTTGGGCTGTCAGCACTGTGGGTGAGCCTTGGTTGACTTTCTTTTCTGTACAGTCCGGGCAGGTTTTATGCAACAATCGTTCAGAAGCTTGTGTTCGCCCGTATTTTGTCGTTGTACGATCTAAAGCTTGAGGAAGACGCTCCAAAGTCCCCTCGGACCATTGAATTTGGGATTTTCTTGACGCCTGATCCTTCTACGAGAATATTGTTGAGGAAAAGAGTTCCCTGAATGATAGGTAGTGGCTACTAAGTGAACCACTCAAAGCTTCCGACTGTGTATGTATTTTGTTCTCTGCTACATGTTGCAATCAATTATGTGTTACATAAGGGACACGTGGCGGACTTCTTCTGTCGTAAGTATGTGCGTTCTCCGCCCCCGGAGATCGGCCCTTCCCGAGTGACGTAGCATTTCCGCTCAGTTACGTCGGTCTGCAGTGTAGATTGCCAAGGAGTATTTGGCCACCAGGTAACGCATGGTGGCTCACACTCGATTCTCGAAGCCCACAGACTACTACCCAATTCGATATCCATGGAACTATGTTGATTGGGCCAATGGTCTATCCGTGGAACTTCATGGGTTTACGATCTTCACGGCATCAGACGTACGCGTTCTTTGTTGCGTTTTTCCTTCCCAGTCGCATTTCAAATTTCAACTTCGATATGGCGTTGATTGGCCGTTAGCAGCAGGGGAGATACGACACCTTGGAGAGAAGAATCACAGGAATATGACGCCAGCGCAGCATTCGAATGATAATCCCATAAGAGACATTTCCTGCCACAGAAAACGAGATATCGCTCGGTACAAGAAGCACAGTGCAGTGATAAATCGGTTGACCACTGTTGACAATCAAACTGCTATCATAAATATAGTCGGTTTCATCAGAAAGTTGGTCTGTCGGACAAGCAGCCATATTGCTGTTGGGCTTCCTCTTGGTTCGCTTTTTTAGGTGAATCTGGTGGTTGAATCGTAACCCAAACTGGCTGGATCTCTGCCAGATATCATGAGGCTGTGAGCTACTGTCCAAGCCCAATATTATATAGCATGATCACAATTGAGTGATTGAAAATGGGTTGAAACCATGGAATCGGAGATCACGCAGCGCATGTTGACTATGTTCTACAAGCATTTCCTTATTCCCTTTTGTCTTTTGCTCTCAGCGCATCCAGAGTTTCTCAAGCCAGCAAGCAAGGAGACAAATTAGTACAGAAGGCAGGCAGAACAAGGGTATCCATGGACGAGATTTTCTCACTAAGCTTGTTAGCCTAGCTTCCAAATGCTAAAATTACGAATTATTTCATGCACTCCAGGATAGTTTAACACTAGGGCATATGGTAGGTAGAAATAGGCAACATGACATTCGATAGCATTAATTCTTTGCTAGTCCTGCAGGCCTCCAAACGTTATATGATGCCGAGTGCGAGACAGTAGTAGGGTGATTCTTTGGCTGTTTAGCCGTTACGTTTGCTTCTGGGAGATGGTCTGCCACTCTGGGGGCGGTCATAGGGAATGGAGTAGCCTGTTGTCGCGACCTCCAACCTTTAGATGGAAGTTCCACGGTTCTCTGTGGACGAGCGCTAGTTGGTGTCGAGGCAGCGTAGTCAATCGCCTTTACTGGAGGCATTGACGTACTGTCGTGCGGAGAGATTACAGGAGGTGGAGCTTGGAGTGATTTAGCTTGGCGTAGCGTCGCCTTGGAATCGCGGGTGGGTGGTGGTGTACCGGGGGCTACGGTGTGTGCTGTAGAACTCACACCTGTAGCTATCGGAGGGGCCTGCGATCGCCATCCACTGACACGTTTCTGAACGACAACATCGGATGCATTAGCTGACGTGCTGAGAGCGGTAGATGAGGTGGGAGGTGATGGAATATAGGAGGTGCTCGGAGTCGTGGAGGCCGTATCTGACCGGCTGCGGAGGGCGTCTCCACTTGTCAAGGGTGCAGGTATAGTTGAACTGGGCTGCACTTGTGCTCGGTGCATCTTCCTTCGAGCCTCTTCAAGTGCAAATGTATGTTCTAATTCTCGTTGCCTGTTTGCAGATGCAAGAGCCTGAGCTTCAAGCCGGGCCTTCATTCGCGCTTGGAACTCCGCTTGGGCTTTCGTCCGCACTTCAGCCTGGGTATCACCCCTTTCTGTAACTGGTTTTGTGTGCGATCCAGAGGCACCATGCCTATGTTTCGGTGACACGTGTACTGCCTCCGATTCGCTTTCCGCGGGCTTGAAAGATGGCGCATTGGCTTCATGTTTGGATTTCTTGGACACCGACTCAGTAGCAGAAGACCGCTGTTGCATGACAGCCAATCTTTCGCGTGTCTCGCGCATCTCTTCAGCAGGCGTCAGGTCCTTCCATGAAAAGTGATAATGTAACTCACTAGCTTCCATCCTTTGGCGCGCCGCTTCCACCCGCGCTGTTACCTCGCGGGCCTCCCGCTCGCGTCTATCCCTCAATCTTTCCGCTTTCTCCTCTGCGATCTTCTTCGCAGCTTCGATCTGCTTCCTGCGGAACTCCTTCACTCTTTGGTTGATAACCATACCGCGATATAAGCTAAAGTCCGGCAACATACGCGACAAGCGCGCTTCAGTTACTGACATAGCATTCTCCGACTCACTAGCGGCGCCGTGCTTCACCACAAATTCTGCATCGTCGCTAGCTAACTCCTCTGCAAACTTGCGTGTAAGAAGGAAACGCTCCTCCGTACGGTAAGCTCGCTCCACATGATCGACATACTTGACGAAGCCGTCAAGACGCTGTTGGATATCTGCTCTTAACACCCAAGCACTTTGTTCTGTCTGTGCTTTCCTCACGAGATGTTCCGTAGGTTCTCGTACTGCGACCCTCCATCCAGACTGTCGGCGTCTGACATTGGCCTTGGACTTCGCTGCCCGGAGTCCTTAAGGCACATAAGTCACAAAAGTAAACGATCGTAATTGACTTACTCTGAACTTCACTTCGTTCGAGGCGTTTGGCCCGCTCTCTCTCGTAGGCAATATCGTCCAAACAGGAGGAGATAAAGTTTTCTAGCTCCTTCCTTGCATGTACGTGACATTGTTTCTTCTCCTTCCTGCGGGGCTTAGCCTTATATGTAGCATCGTTCTTCAGGATTTCAAGCTAAATTGACGCCATTTTGTGTCCGTAAATCGGAAAAAGTACGAGAAAACAGCTGGCCCACCTGCTGACGCTTCTCCTTGATTATCTTCGAGGTCGCTGCCGCTCGCGAACGCTCCTCTGCTTGAAGCTCGGAGTAATCTTACGGCAGTCGTCAGTATATGGGAACACTACTATTAAGCACCCTTACCTGGTGGATCTTCACCATGATTATGGTCAACTTTCGACCAAGCCAGATTTGGGGAGGTAAACATGGACCAACGAGTCGACGAAAAAGAACCGCCTGAATGGTCCACGGTGCCATCATTGTCTTCCTCATCCTCGAAAACTGCGGACGACCTTAGATCTATGCCACGTTATATCTCCATTGCTACGCACCGGGAGGGAAGTCACTGATCATGCACATATCCTCGGAGTGCACACGGCTACTCGTGTCGAGATATCCGCAATCTCCTGGCTCCGGCAGAACTTGTGAGCAAGTATCTGACTGCCACGATACTTGGATGGCTATCTCCTTGCGGACCGGCGATCCTGTTCGACTGTCCGGCACACTCTGTGAAATCTGAGGCGGCCATCGAATATCCGTCTTGGTTATTTGCACTTCTTGAAGCCTAGGGGTTTCCCATTCCGCGGAATGGCCAGAGGACGTTGTTGCACAGGGTTCACTCCACTTGCCGTAGTTCATGGCTGCAAAAGCCTCGGCTTTCCAGTGATCATCACATAAGCGAAATTCCAAACATTTAACACGTATGGCCAAGCAAAACCACTCAAGTGCGTAGACGTCGATATCATCCCAGGTACCCGGAGCCATCTCATACTTGAGCAGGGTGTTATAGAGTATCCTTCCGAAATGGAAAAGCTGTTGCTGCCGTCTTCCGGATACGACGACACCATCCTCCCCTACAAGGAATGGGACAGGGCCCGAACATTCATTCCGAATGACAGTCAGTGCGGAGGCCCCATCCCACCGTTCGTTCAAGAAACTCTCCTCGGTCCAATAGAATTGTCCTACATAGTTCTCTCGCCGGTAAGCTGGGAGTTTCGAGTTTGCAGATCGTGCAAACTTCAAGATACGGAAGAAGGGCTGGAAGGTTGGTGGTTGGGTGACATTGTCAGGTGCCGACATAACTCGACCAAGTAGCCTCTCATAGGTACCACTATTGCCATCAGGGTGACGTACGTGCTACAGAATCTGGAAACTCACGTCGTGGTTGCAATCTCTCCCCGAAGAGAAGACACCTGCAGGCGCAGCTCGCTAATTTGCTCCTGCTGTAACTTTAGGGCCTTCTTTAACTCCACATTCTGTTG
>JADGIP010000360.1:0-20541 GCA_016618355.2 Astraeus odoratus | reverse complement strand
ATCATCGTACCTTGGGATGCTGTTGGATTGGGTCAAATCACGAATGCGACCGCGCAGGTTCAGCGCATCTTCTCTGTTGCGCAGAACTTCAACGTCAGCGGATTGAACTTTAGGCCAGGAGGTGTTGGTATCTATACTGCGACCCCCTAGAGAAGTAGTGAGGGGTGGTAGGACCGCCGATTGTTTGGTGTAGTGATATATAGATTTTTTTCTGTCAGTCGACGATAAGTTATAGTATACAGACTAGGCCAGTGCAAGGTATCAAAGTCATTTGTTCTTGGAAGTTTAAATATGAGTTCATGATACCGACCACTTGTATGGTAGAGCTTTAATATTCATCCTTAATATTCGAGAAGTAGAGCGGATGGGCCCCAAACGGGGGAGAATATCTTCGTCCGGACGGAAACAACCTCGGTCGCGATCGGCGGCCCTGGTAAGGCTTCCCACGTGATCCATGTAGTACAGCTGCTCAGGTCATCGGAGATGATCAGCGTTTGCGTCACAATTCCTCATCTGCGCGTACCTTAGATCAACGAGCGTGCACCATTGATGGCCATGGGGAATACCGTATATCAGAAGTGATTTATGCGGGTTTGATGAGGAGTTGAGGGATAGGGTTGGTGAAACTGATGGCGTATTTTTTTAAAGTTCACATAAAAAATCTTTATTGATCCAAACATCATTATTGCGAAGCTTTCCGAGACCTGAGCACTGCTAACAGTTATGTGGTCTCACATGTGTCGTGTAGCGCGGTAATTGGTCGGGGCTCGAGCTGCCCCTGCCTGTTGTGTGCTGAGCAAGTTTGAACGTCTGCAAGGGGAATGAAGGTACCGATGTCGAGAAGTAATAGGGAAAGATTTTTATATAGCATCATCAGAACAAGATGGTGGGACACGTCAAAGGGACGTGAACTTACGCGAAGGACGACAGCATATTGTTGGACCTTGGGTAAGTTTCGCCAGGAGGTCTCCCGTCTACACACACACACGTTCCCAATACGAAGCGTTGTCCGTCCTCGAGCGTCTGACGCGTCGTAGCAATACAATACAATACAGCATATTGCCGTTGACAACGGTATCCTGAAACCACAACAGACTCATCGCACCCTCCGACTCCACTCGAAGCTCGGTGCAGTTCGTACAAGGCATTGTCGGGCAGCCAGCGATACCCACTGTTATATACCATCCCTCGCTGCACACAAGAGTCCCATATTTTCTGCAACGTCGCACTCCCTCGCAACTCCAGTCCCTCGAACCCCATACAGCACCCACCATCTTTTTCGGCAGCCTCCGTCGCACACGCACACTCTCCGCATTTCCCTCCTTCGTATTAACCGACTTGGTCACGGTCGCGGAACACATGCAGTCGTGGACAGTCGTGCATTCCTCGAACCAGCAAGTTTATTCACACAACTTCGTTTGGGCGTTCAAACCACACCAAACTCCACATACCCATACCTTGAACCTCAAACGCAGATTCTTCGACGATAACAAGACCGTCTTCTTCGCATATTTTCGTGTTCTCCTCTCAGAGATGACCCACCAGAACCACATTGCAGACGCCAATGCCGCACAGAACAAGCCTACTTCACGCTTCGCTTCGCTCAGGGTGTTCAAGCTCAAGCCTGGATCTGGATCAACGGGTACGTCTCTCGTTTTGCGGCTGCTCACGCGTTTTGTGAGATTTCTTTAATCCCCTGACTTCTCGACGCGTACACATCCGACGAAATAGACTCGCAGCTTATTCCGCCGCCGCCGCCACCTAAGGACAACACGCACGCTACGTCCCCCAACCCCGCATTGAACCCACCCTCTGCATTTTACAGCAAATCCCTCTTCAGCCGTTCTGCTGTCTCATTGTCGCCGTCAGTCGGTCGCGCTCCATCGCAAGGACAGTCCACGGGCACGGACTCAGGACCTGCGACGCCGCTGACCCCAGGTAGCCTCGGTGGGCCAGAGATTGCTCGTTTGCAAGGCTCATACGCATATGCTGGATCGCATGGAGGAGTCCTAGGACGCGGGATGACGGCCTCTCCTGTCCCGTCGGGTTCAGGCATTTCGTTGAGCTCCGTGAACGGAGGAGGGGAGCATGCAACGTCCCTCTCCGCAGATGGGTCGACTGATTCGAGTGGGTCTCTTCCTACGAATCCAAATCCATACGCGTTAGGTGCATTCCCGTCCCAACATACAGAGTGGAGCTCGACGAAACGGAAAAAGTCTTTATTCAAGCTGTCTTCCCTAGGGAAGAAAAACAAGTCCCGGAGAGATTTGAGCGAGAGCGCGAGCGAATGCGAAGAGAGCGGGAGGGAAGAAGGGGATGAAGGAATTTCGAAACCGTGGAATTTTCAGGTGAGTAGAGCCTGCATTCGTTTATGCCCCCCTAACGCTGGCATTCTGTTGATACTTCGCGGCTGCTGCGGTGATCGTGCACGGAACTGATCGAACCTATGTCCATCATCGGACTTGCAATCTCATCGACATCCGAACTGATCATAGCATCACATACACGTTGACGAGGGGTGAGTTAGCTGTTCCCTACAAAGCGTTCTCTGTGAACTTCCGAACCTTAGTTATATTGGCCTTCCGCCATCGTGGACCGCCGCCCTTTCCAATGCGGGTTTCACTGAAGAAGAGATCAGTACTATCCATTCACGTCGCCAGGCTGCTTCTGCCGCTAATCTGAAGAATGGGTATGTCCTCGTTCCGCCCTTCAAGCACTGTACCTGACGTCAACCATTTACCTTCGTAGACGAAGTCTTGGTCCAAATCCTCATACTCACTACTCGTCAGCACGACCTGCTTCTCCAGTGCTACAAAATCCGGCGCCACGTAGTTCCAGCCTCGGGGGGTTGCGAACCCATCAATCTTCAACACACTCTGTCACGAGCCGTCTCACTACTAATAGTCCGAGTGCCACAGGAACTAGCCCTGCGCCATCACCCCGTACCACCAGTTTTGGAGTACGTTTAGTTGGAGGTGGTCTACGAATGTCCCGAGCAGGGGATAGTCTGAGCGTGACGAGTGAGAGTCGCAGTCGAAGTGGGAGTGTGAATGGCACCGGAGAGGTGATGGTGAGCGTTGGGGAGGAATCGGAACAATATGTGATGGTGGAAGGAGATGGACCAGACGCCGGGGATGGGATGGGGGATGAAACGCTCATCGAGCCTTTTCCATTTGATGCGGCAAGCGTCTCAACACACCAAAATCACTCCCCGGCGGTGCAAAGCATGCATATGCAGGTGGGTCCTTCGCTACTTCCTTTTGACCAGGATTCGTTTGACTCAGATACAGGTGCAAACACCACGCGGTCCCCATGTTCAGCCTCCCCGCATCGATACCGGTAATGTCCCTTTCCCTAGCGCGGGCACACCTATCGGTGGCATGTCACCTCTCTTACATTCACCTTCTTTGTCGATTCCCGCTTCTCGTGGTTACGCTACCTCTACTTCTGACCTCAGCGTAAGGTCGTCCATCCATCGTGGCACTGCTTCACCATCGCCATCGCCGTCACATTCACTGCCCGGACGTCCCGGTCCTCCCTCTTCGACACCTCGTACACCACCTCGGAGGATTTATCATGTGGTCAATGCGTCTTCGGATTCTTATGGTGACCCACCACCGGCTTATGTATCCCCTGCACGAGGGCAGCCCCTCCGACGCGAGAAAGAGGGATCGCAAGAGAGCACATGTGCAGGCCCGTCAAGCCCCCCACCACCGTCGCGGCCTATACCGTCAATACCCGTTGCAGAGCCTGCAAATGAGCGTAGTCAAGTAAGCGAAGGCAGTCACTCAGCGAGGTATACGAATGCAAGTAGATACAGCCCCGATGGTCGATACGACATCGACCCCTTCGATGCTAGCGATATTCCTGCAACGGTGGAGGACGTGCTAGACATATCGGCCGCCAATTCGTCCCTGTACATCGACGACGTACAAGAGGAGGCACATGAGGACTACAACTCACAGCGGCGAAGGCTTCTCGCCCCAACGCCTCCCCTAGTTATTGACAAGCGCTTGACCCGTCTAGGAGGACTTAGTACGCAGCCGCCGCGTATCTCATTCCATCAAGAGGGGAGTCTCGATGATTGGACCTCGTCACTATTTAATGTGATCGGCGGGAGTGATGTCGTTGAGACGGACCGGACCCCCAATAGCAGTGCAGTGCCCCTTTCCAGGAAAAAACACGAGGATGAGAAGGCGAACAGGCGAGCGACGCTACGACCTATGTCTCCCATTGCGCAGAAGGCTGCACTGCTGCCTACATCACCCGCGCCAAAATTACCTGATGTATCGTTCGGTGCAAACATATCCCTCGGTGCGCATGCTAGGCAGGCTACCATACCGACAGCAGAAGGACGGGAAGAAACAATGCTCGACACTGTAGACGAAGTGTCCGATCATTCGGATGAGCCCCCATCACCGACACCGTCAACCTTACTTCCCGACGTTTCCCTCGGCCCCAGCGTATCCTCCCTCGAGAAGGTCTTGGCGGCTCCTGTTACGCCAGTCACCTCGATAGCAACCGGACCCAGATCTAATGCTGATAGTGCTCCTACCTCAACCCAAGAAAGTGAGCCTCCCGCACCAAGAGTAAAGCCCAAGCCCTCCCTCCCTTCACTGGTACCTCCCAAGGCAAATACCACCGGAGTCGATGGAAAGGCACTTGTGTCTCCACTTTACAACAAGCCCCTACCGTTACCTCTTCCCATCCCCCCAGATCAAATTAGGGCGCAGTTACGTCCTCCTAAGTTAGATGATATACGCGCGTCCTCCCAGCCACAAGCACCCGAATCACAAGCACCAGCATCTCAGATCCAAACCGACACCTCTCAACTGGATCCGTTCTCGCAACCAGGCTCTCGCCTATCATCATCTTCAACTTTACTTCCTAAATCGAATGCAGGTGATCGGGATTCTGGAATGTCTACGGTCACAGTTACTCCAGCAACGATTGTTGTGGTCAAGGGACAAGCAGTGCGACGTGCTGTAGCCAGCGTCATTGATCCCGACAGAATCTCTCTGGCTTCGTTGTCAAACCGAGATAGCGTTGCGTCTGCTTTCGGGGTGACGCACAACTGCTCTGATAGCGAACGTGACAAAGAAGCGTACTACGCACCTCAGGATGGAGAGCAGTACGAGGTTAGTTGCGAGGCTGGAGATGACGTGGATACGCAGTCTCTGGCAGTTTCGGGACGTTGCTCTCGCCCCTCTTCCTCACCATCTCCAACATGGCCAGCGCCTCCACCTCCGCCTGTGGAGCTGGACACGGAAGCAACGCCCCGCCCCGTTTCGCGATTCAGGACGACATCCTTACTACGACTGAGCCAGATGGCAGGCACTGTGGGTGGCGTGTTGTCATCACCACGCACTGCACACTTTTCGCACCTCAGTTCAGAGACGTCATCAACATGCGAGAGTGTGCCCCTAACATCACCGAAAGGCGGCGTCCTCCCACCGTCACCATTGATGGGAAAAGCTATTGCTCCCGAAGCCAGAATGCTTGTATCAAAAACAGATACATTTGGTGGCGTAGACATAGAGAGTGAGGATGAAGTAGAGTCAGGCTCCACATCCTCTTCGAAAGGATCTGCCGCCCCTTCTCTTCGTTCCCTCGCTTCGTCTCAGACATCTCTACGCGCGTCTGTCCCACCGCTGCCTTCACAACAAACCCGTTCACCTTTTCCTTTACCTCGAAAACCAGAGACGCTTCACCCTCTATTGGCGCCACTTCACTCTTTTATCTCACCCTTGGACCCATCAACGCTATTTACTGATCTTGTAGAAATTGCAGAGGGAGAAAGTGGGTCTGTGTATGCAGCGCGCGTTCCCCAGGAACTGTATAACTCGGTAATAGAGAGGCCGATACCTGCAGGAGCGTCTCATGTCGCTATCAAACGCATAGCATTACCTTTGGTACCGCCAGCGGGTACAGAGCAAGCTTTGCTGAGCGTCAAGATGACTTCTCTCTTGCATGAGCTGACGCTCCTGAAGGACGTTGACAACGAATACCTACTTCTCCTGGATGGCGTGTATGTTCACACAAGCGCGGACGTGAACGATGGAGACGAGCTTCCCAGAAGTGGTAACCGAGCAATTGCACTTGATACCTCGCTCTGGATTAGAATGGAGTTGATGGAGCGGTCTCTGGCGGACGTGATTGCACTCGTCGCAGAGGGCCTGGCACTTCAGGAGAGGATGGTAGGAAGGTTTACTAGTGATGTAAGATCGGGTTTACATTGTTGCGTGGCTGCTGACCAGAACGTATATTCTGCGGGAACAGGTTTTACTGGGACTTGAGTATCTCCAGAAGCAACGTATTGCACACCGAGATGTGAGGAGCGATAACCTGCTCTTGAACGCGGCAGGCATGGTGAAGATTGGTGAGCAGATCCAACCCCGTTACGCGCCAATTCTAAGAATGGTCATCTGTAGCCGACTTCTCAAATGCCATCCGAGTCCCACAGAGCTCTTCAACGGTTACCGGTGCCGTGGGTGTTATCTATTGGCAGGTGCGGTCCTGAACTTGCGATGCCATGGTACGATTGCTGATTGTCCACAGGCACCGGAAATGAGAGCTGGTCCCTATAATGCTCTAAAAGTCGACGTCTGGTCCGTTGGTGCCACTGTCTGGGAACTAGCAGAAACGGTTCCACCCTTTTCCATACCTGCTTCTCCTCACGCACAAACTGCATTCTCAATACCCAACTCGAAAGATCTGTGTTCGCAGTGGCCGCCACTATCACACCCTGAACATTACTCCAAGGCATTCCGTGAGTTCTTAAGACTTTGCGGGATGGATGCCGCTGCTCGGCCGAGCCCAGCAGAACTCTTGGAAGTGAGTAGCTTCGCTATGGGGAAGGACACGGCAGACTGATGTGCTCCCGTATACTTGGCTTTTGCAGACGCAGTTCATCCGTAATGCCTGCGGACGGCCCGTCATTCGCCAGCTCCTCACGCAGTGCAGGGCCATGGAAGAAGCTATGATAGCAATAGAGAACGCAAATGAGCCCCGATGATAATTTGGCTACGACGCTCGTCCTGTGACCAGGGCATCGATCGCTTATGAAGAATTTATGAGTAGTATAGCGGTGGTTGCAGCAGGACTGTTGCCATCATTCACTTGGTTGGCATTGCCCGTGGGTGCGTATACTCTTAGATGTCGATTGATCCGCGCTATCTATTTCTTATGTCTCCGTATTCGCTCCGCTTCGATGTTTTCTGCATTGATAGCTTTCATACCTGATGCATAACATTATATATATATACCCTTCACACGACGTTCATCCGAGTCCGCGTATAATACTCCAGTGCTGCTCGCATTCGCTCAAGACGAAAGCGCCATGGAAATTTCTCGGTAAACGTAATGAACCACTACAATACATGCATGCATTTCATTTACATTTTCTAGTCGTCTATGCAGCACCACAACGCTGTGAGGTCACCAAATACAGTCATTGTACTACCGGAATCTGCAGGAAGTTTTGTCTTGGCATTTACAAGCCTGCCTTCTTGTCCTCCTTTGCAGCATGGACCAAGAGGTCACAGACGCGCTTCGAGTAGCCCCACTCGTTGTCATACCACGCGATGAGTTTAACGAAACGTTCGTTCAACATGATGCCAGCGCTGGCATCGAAGATAGAGCTTGCGGGATGCCCTACGAAATCCGTGGACACGACAGCGTCCTCGGTATATGCAATGATTCCCTTGAGTTCGACAGACTCAGCAGCAGCTTTCAACGCCTCTTTGATGGCGTCGTAAGTTGTAGCCTTCTCAAGACGGACAACCAAGTCGACAACAGACACGTCGAGTGTGGGAACACGGAATGAAAGACCCCTGTTGGGAGGAGCGCGTCAACAGGTAGGGTATCTCATCGAGAATAAGACTCACGTCAGCTTGCCGTTGAGAGTGGGAATAACCTTGCCGACCGCCTTGGCGGCACCCGTGCTGGACGGGATGATATTGTTGTTGACCGCACGGCCACCACGCCAATCCTTGGCAGACGGACCATCGACCGTCTTCTGCGTGGCAGTGGTGGCGTGGATGGTGCTCATGAGGCCCTCGACAATGCCGAACTTGTCGTTGATGACCTTGGCAAGAGGAGCGAGACAGTTTGTTGTGCAGGAAGCGTTTGAGATGACGGTGTACTTGGGGTCATACTTGTCCAGGTTGACACCGCAAACGAACATGGGAGCATCAGCGGAAGGTGCGGAGATAATGACTTTCTTGGCACCACCCTTCAGGTGAGCGGAGGCCCTGCGGGAAGACACGTTCGAGAACAAGATACCTAACGTGTGGTGCTCACTCACTTGTCAATAGTTGTGAAGACGCCCTACAAGAGCGCAAGGTTAGCCATGTCCCCATGGATGCGAGGGTATCACGTACCGTGGATTCCACGATGTATTCAGCGCCAACAGCTCCCCACTTGATATCGGCGGGGTCACGCTCTGCAAAGACCGTGATGGCCTTTCCGTTGATGTAAAGCTTGCCGTCCTTGGTGTGAACGTCGCCCTCGAAGCGCCGGTGGACGGAGTCATACTTGAACATGTATACCTACCCGAAGGTCAAGACATGCAACCTGAACAAATTGAACGTATCATACCATGTACTCGAGATTAATGAAGGGGCTGAAATATAAGATGCGTTAATATGAGGAAGAGTGCCGACGATAGTGGCGGATACATACTCGTTGATAGCAACCACCTCTATGTTTTGGTTCTCGAGGGCATTGCGCACGACGATACGGCCGATACGACCTTGGACGGTGTCAGAGAAATGGGAGTGAATAACACGAACGCTAACATACCGAACCTATGCAGAAAAGGTGAAGACGATCGCAACTGATCCCGGATGAATGATAAAATGGATTAGACCTACCCGTTAATTCCGACTTTGACCTAGCATACCACAAGTCATGAGCGTTGCGAGTGGGTGGGTGGGGGGAATGAAAAAGGGACTCACCATGGCAGATGCGGTGGATGTGGTGTGCGGTGAAGAGATGCGGGAGCTTGGGGGGGGATGACACGCAGATTTTTATACGTGAGCGATGATGGAGTGATCTAATCGGCGTGAGTCGGATTGTCCATCATAACGCGAGCGGCTGGATTCGTAAACAAAACGTGTCACCGTCACGCTGCTGTCGTCACTAGTGACGGCCGTTGTCACGCGAATCCAAATCAGCCTAGCTCGCAAATTTGTGCACGTATGTATGGACCGACAAGTCAGAGCAGCCGCATTCACAGCATGGTTAGATCATAGCTAAGGTTTCGAGCTATCCTGTTTGTAGCAGCACGTCACTCTGCCACGTAACCTGCGTCCCACACCGTCCACTGCCTCTTCTGCTCGGGCCGCTCGCATCTCTGTCGTTCTATCTCCACAGCCTCCCCTCGTTTCCACGGCTCCTGTCCCTCCCGTGTCCGAGATGTCAACTGCTCTACGAGCCCCTCGAGCTGTTCTTCGAGTCCCTGTTGTCCGGTGGAAAACACGGTCGACCAGCAAACCTTGTCCGGAATCGTCGCGCGTCTTAGTAGGCGCACGGCTTGGAAGGCTCCTACTTCCGCTGACGTCACATCGGAAATGTCTTGGCCCGAGTCATTTGCTTTGTATTGCGACAGAGCAACCGCATGCTCTCCCAGAACCGCCATGAAGCTAGTCGACTCAGTCGGATTAGGCCCGGACATAAGAAACGCGAAGGGGGTCGCATTTGGCAATTCTTCATCGCTTCATGTGCGATTTCGGCCACGTTCGTCAGCGTCGACAGTGCACCATGGATATTCGGGTCAGAGGGATTTGGTAACAATTCAAGCCATACCACCTACTTCCAGACTTCTTCGTAAGCTTCAATTTTCCCGGTGTTGGGATTCAACCCGACCCCGATCTCTACCTCCACCTCCTTTCCGCCTTCAAGACGTTTCACCACAGCGCCTTCGTCAGGTGGTCCGCCGCTTCCATGGGAATCAATGATATGTTCCCAGCGATAGCGCAATGTCGTCGCAAGATCACCGCCACCTCCTCTCCCCTCCCCAGAGATCGTATACCGTCGGCCTGCAAACGCCCAATTTACCTTGGACGTAGACGTGACCGGCAGAGAAAGACGAAGATCGAGATACAGGAGGACATTGCCAGCCATAGTCGAGTCAGGGAGTGTTGACCGAGAGGACAACACCAAGACGTCGGAATCTTCGTAAGGCAGGGATGGTGGTCTCGCTATACTGATCCGTGTGGACACGGACGGGGTACCATAAAGCTCGGGCCATACCTTTGGATCAAGCAGTGGACCCATGTTGTTCACTTGGACCTGCCGTGAGACTGTCTGGGAGTGGATCTACTCTTCGCTATCTTATCTTATCTATCCGATATTCATTGTCTGGTGTTAAGTAAGCTACGTCCCGTCTGGTGTGCTATTCGGGATTTGAAGGAACATATGGAATTGTGTCGTCTTGTATTCCTCCCGACCTCTGCCGGTCTGTAGTGACAGTGAGTGTATCAAGGTTACACGGATGAGGTCCACAAATCGCATCATCGGGATCTGCGGGATGCGCTAGAATCGACTGCTCGGATGTATCTCTTTTCTTAAGTATGCAGTGGGGCCGTCTCTCATTTCATCGACATGCCATTCCCTCCGGACACGCGGAAATGGACGGTTCAACATGATTAAAGAGGGTTTATTCGGCGTGGTTGTTCTCGGGGCTAATGTATTGGAAGCTGAGCTGCGTCTCCACCTACGGATGGGTAACAGGGATAAGCCTAAATGGTCACGGCTTAGTCAGCATGGTAATACGTGTACCCATTGCCAAAACGAGCGACATCGACAGTATGATTTTTGTTCACGTGGCTGAGTTGCCGCGGTGTATTATACCTCAGTAAATACACGACGTGTCCTTTCGACTCCTGGCGAACACCCGTTTGGAGAGTCTGCGTTGGTTGTCCTGTGCTATGCGCTGTGTTTCCCTACGAAGGGCCGTATGTCTCTTCGCAGTCGTCTCTGCGCTGCTCGAGGCGTCGCTCGCCGCGGTATTAGCCATTGACTATGGCACAGACTGGATGAAGGCGTCCCTAATGAAACCAGGTCTTCCCTTCGACGTTCTACTGAATAAAGATTCCAAAAGAAAGATACAATCCTCGGTCGCATGGAAAAGAGACGACAGGCTTTTTGGCTCAGATGCTGCCAACCTTGTATGTCCTCCAACCCCGTACTTGTCTCCTCATCGTTCGTCTGACTTGTGTGCAGGCATCACGCTTTCCTTCGGACTCTTTCTCGTCCCTGAAATTGTTGCAGGGTGCGCCTTATGATTCCAGTCCCGTGTCCTACTTCACCCAAGTATCCGTGTCGGACGTGGTCAAGAATGCTCGCTCCACGGCATCTGTCAAGCAAAGTGATGGTACAGAGTGGAGTACGGAAGAACTGATTGCGATGCAGCTATCATACGTCAAACAGCTCGCCGAGGATGTTGCAGGTGAACCAGTGCAAGACGTCATTATCACTGTTCCGCCGTACTACACCCAGTTCGAGCGCGACGCCGTGGTGGATGCAGTGGAAATCGCTGGCCTCCGGACTCTTGCATTGATAAACGACGGAACGGCGGTGGCGGTCAACTATGCTATGACCCGTACGTTTTCGACCACACCAGAATACCATATCATCTATGACGCCGGAGCATCTTCAACGCGTGCAACGGTGGTAGCGTTTCAATCTGCGGAGGACCAAAAGTCCAAGATACCACACACCCAAATATCCATTCTAGGCGTAGGATTCGATAGATCCACCGGTGGCATGGAACTGGATCGCAGACTGAGGGAAATTCTCATCGACAGCTTCATTGGCAAACACAAGCGTGATATCCGTCAGGACAAGCGCGGCATGGCAAAGTTATGGAAGGAGGCCGGACGTGTCAAGGCTATCCTCAGCGCCAACTCGGACGCGACGGCAGCGGTACAGCGTATTTGTTCTCTTCGCGGGTCAAATGATGCTGACATATAATGACAGGTTGAGAGTGTTGCCTTCGACATTGATTTCAAAGCGAAGGTGACTCGATCACAATTCGAGCAATCTTGTGCAGACCTGCGAACCCGCTTTGCACAACCGATACACGACGCTCTTGCTGCCTCTGGCCTGAATTTGGTGGGTGACTCTGACACAGTGATGTCCATTCTCCGCCCAACTTCGTCTCCTAGGAAAACATCTCCTCTGTCATTCTTACTGGTGGAAGTTCTCGGACGCCGATGGTCCAAACCGCGGTCAAGGCTGCTGTTGGGGAGTACGTAGTCCGATTTCTCTACAGGACAGGCTCATGATCTTTTATGTAGAGACCGCATTGCACTCAACGTAAACGCAGACGAAGCCGCTGTCCTTGGTACATATATCCATGCCAACTTCGCCTCCCAGGCGCAGCTGATTCGCTTTTCAATTGTAGGTGCAGCGCTGTACGGCGCTTCTCTTTCCAGGCAATTTAAGACCAAGGACATCCGGGTCACGGACATCTCAATACAAGAGATCCAGGCTTCCTACTTTGCTTCCACGCCGGGTTCACGAACGATAAACTCGCTCATTTTCCCTCGGGGCGCGAAGTACGGCACGAGAAAGACTCTCTCTTTTAATAAACGCAAGGAGGACTTTTCCGTATGGCTTGATTATAAGAATGAGGTGACACCGTATGTCTATATCGTGCTCGTTGGCCGTTTTGTTATTCATACCCCCTTTTGATCAGTGGGTTCCCTCGTGAGATGTTTGAGGCACAGATTTCGGGCGTGGCAGAAGCGCTTGGTAACCTCACGGAACGCGGGGCAGTAGATCCAATTATCAGAGCAACCATTTCCCTCTCCGAGTCTGGATTTGTCTCTATCAAAGAGGCAGTAGCATATGGTGAGGTGAAGGGGTCGCTTACAGGTGTGTAAATGTGCATTTCTGCTCTTGTTATATGTCAAATGCGTGCAGGAAAACTGAAGGAATTCTTTGGTGGAGGTGCAGAAGAGTCTGAAGGCGTTGAAGGGGCAGAGAAAGGTGACCAGGTAGTACTGTCCAAGGACAAGAAACAAAAAGAAGGTCCGAATACCATCCCTCTCGATGTAACCATCGTATACTCGACGCTTGCACCGATGTCTACTCCACAAAAGAGGGCTGCCCGTGATAGGTTTGTATTGGTCGTCTGGAACGCTACCACCTTTATTGAGTTTTTGCAGATTACGCGCTCTAGATAACCTCGGAGCCACCAAACGGCAGCGCGAGGAGGCGTTCAACACCCTTGAAGGGTACTTGTATAAACTGCGGGATCTTCTCAGTGACAAGCCTGACACGCCATTTTTGAAATGTTCAAAACCTTTAGAAAGGGAGGCAATCTCCCGCCAAGTAGCTGATACTTCGTCCTGGCTAAACAACGAAGGAGAAACAGCGGACACGTTCACGCTGTGGGAGAAACGTAGAGCGCTGGAGTGAGTCTAACCTACCACGTTGGCTGTTATAAGTTACTGACATATCTATGTAGGTCCCTAGAAAAGCCTATCATGCACCGGTACAAGGAAATAGAGGAGTTCCCTGAAGCCCTGAATAACAGCCAGAAGTGGAACTGGTCGACTAGACTCTTCCTCTCAGAAGCTCGTGCGAATCTCACTGCAGAGTCTGCCGCAGGCCTTCCGTCTAAATGGACAGTCGAAGAGCTCGATGCTCTAGAAAAGGCGGTGAAGGAGCACGAGGCATGGCTAAATGACGGAGTAGAGAAGCAGAAACACGTCAAGATGAACGAAAATCCGGCCATCGAGACAAGGGAAATGCGGTCGAGAGCCAAGACGCTCGAGCTTCACCTGCAGAGGCTCGTAAGACGGAAAGCCCCAAAAGTGAAGAAAACACCCAAATCAGCAGGGACGGACTCCAATGGAGAATCAGATCAGACTGGTGGTGGTGGTAGTACACAAACGAGTCACGACGAACTATAGAGTATTTATATACAATAATTCAAGGGAGCGCATCTGGCTTTACAACGCCGTTCGGAAGGCTGCTAGGGGCACATGGCCAGACTGTAGCCATGGTCCAAGTTCGTGTCGTGGCCCTGAGCGCCAGGAACTCCAACATACGTACGGATGACATGACAACTCGACAGTCATGACCCCACACAGTGTGTCACACAGGACTGCACATATTTGTTAGTGCTTGCTGCGTTGCCCGGCGTCGATATCCCGCTGGCCCTCCTGTACTTGTCGATATTTACCCTAGCTTAGAGGATCTCTTCCATCTTTTTCTCCTTGGACGGTTCCGTGAGCGTTGCTTAGCGCCACTGATCTGCGACGGGCAGTAGGCTCACACTTTTGTCGCAAGTAGGCCCCATGTCCCAATTGTCGCGACGGAGCTATGACAGTACCACTCACGAGAAACGACTCTCCAAGTATCGCGTCACCGACGACGATCTCTTCGAGTGTGTTGCATCTATGATACTTATGGCGATCACTGATCTTGCGACTACAGCTATGTGCTCCGTGTAGCGTACGTCTGCTGCTCTTCACAGCATAGCTCACTCCAGTAATCTCATCCGGCAGTATCCTTGGCCATCTTACCTCGTCAAAGGTTACGGATGTGCACACAAGAGCGACCGAGGCCAAAGAGAAGGAGCACCATTCCAAACTCTCTGGCGCAATATCACAATCAATCGTTTCCATTGGCGACATATTCAAGGAGATCAGGGATGGTTCTAAGAGTGTCAAGTTCCCAGAGAAGCTCCTCAAGGTCCTCGAACAGAAGCTGCAAAGTATAGTGATGGGCAGGGACCAGGCGTGCGCTGTCTTAAGCTTGATGCTATCTACATCTTGACATTTGCGATCCATAGACACTCTGACCAGCTCACCCGGAGAACTATCGCCGTCTTCTACAACCACTTCATGGGAGAGGGATTTCGGAAACAAATGAAGGAGAACAGGAGCATCGAAGAGCTGATTCTTATGTTCGCCGCCCAAGCCACTGGTGTCCTTCGAAAGGAGCCAACATTGGTCGATGACGCGTGGAAGGTCGAGCTGAACAACCAGATCGCACAATTCATCAAGGTGCTTCGCGAATGCTTGAAGGGCCTCAGCCACGTCTCCCCGGAGTTAAATTCTCGTTTGGATATGTATCAGTCGAAACTCGCCCCCCGACCGTTACGCGAGTCCGGACATGATTCTGTTACCCGAGATCGCGTTGATTCAGGAAGCACTGCGCACGGTATGAATGCTAGTGTACAGGACATGGCTTTCGTGATGACTGTCGCCAAACTGTTCAAAATTCCTGAACATGCTATGCAGAGCGAGGTCGATAGGCTGAGGAAGACGTGCACAGACAAGGTGAGGAGAACTGAATGTTGTTAACTGGCTTGGGCTAAGATATCATTTTCAGGCTGCTCTTGTGGATTTGAAGGTAGACAATAGTCTCGTCGCTAGTAGCATATATCCCTGATATCTCCTCCCAAAGACATGCTTGAAGAATATCAATGCTGGTTCACCGTTCCCCGGACGCCGAGAAGACTTTTCCAACGACGCAGCATGGAATCAGTGGCGAACACTCGAAACCTCCCACTTATCTCAGCTCGTGGTAGCTATGGTATCACTGAACCCCGAGCTCGCAAAGTCTATGCAGTCAGATGGAAACTCTTCATATGCATCTGGGGCTCGTCCAGGCTCCATCTACTCCACCTCCCGGTCTGATTCCACGGCTAATATGACCCGCCATACTTCCACTGCATCTGTCAGCAGTCGACGGTCTGTTTTTAGTGGCATTGCAGGGGATGAAATTCCCGATACCGTTTTGGAGGGTGTTGATCTTGACGAGGAGATACCCATAGGTCATCATTTCACATTTATTCCCCCGAACCCAAAGAAGTTCTACAAACGTCTCGTTGAATACTGCCTGGTGGCGGACTTGGAGCTTATGTTCAGCCCTGAGGTGGACGATGCTGACGAGGTTCCATTGACAATATTGAGTCCAAGTCATGTAGAACTCATAAATGAATGCGCTCTTCGGTGGCGGATAGGTCAGCCGTACCGCGCAATCTGCTTCTTGGAACTTATCAAGCAGTTTTATGAACGTGGCGATGTCCCAATGGAGTGCGTCCCGGAGGCATTGCAAACTGTCCGCAAGGCCCTGCATGATCTGGATATCGACAAGTGGTCGATTCAAGATGTGAGTATACAATTTCAGGAGATAAGGGGTAACTTAGGTTTACCTTTCGATGCAGTCGGAACTACTGGCCAACGTTTATGGTGGCCTTTACACCATATTCCTATCGTCTCTATACCATTCAATGGATTCACTTCCAAACACGAAGGTATCCGAACTACAACCCTATCTCTCCGTGCTCGATCACATAGGGGAAAGCGGGCTGATAGGCCGATTCGAAGCTGATATTAACAACCGCATATCGGATTTGGAGGTTCGGATAAGGGACATCGCTACCGAACATTACAAAGGCAAGATGCAGGAGTTGCAATCTGCTCCGGGGGTAAATCGGGCCTTACCATTATTATTAATGACGGACGAGTTGGAGAAGACGGCGAAACAGCTTGACAAGCGATTCCCTGATCCACTTATTGGGTGTGTGTTTTTCTAGGGACCATCTTAGTTCGCTGTCGTTGATGTTCTGAGAAGTCGGATCGACCTCGTTTCCTTGGTAGTCCAGGTCCAGGTCCCGTTGTTTGTCATCGACCTACAGAAGTCGGCGAAGAAACTCCTCGAGTCGTCAACGAATGGCCCAACGCCAGACGTTCCTATACAGGATATATTCTCTTTGTATCGACGAACGAAAACCCTACTGTCGATGTTCGAGGCCTTCTGTCCAAAGTGAGTTATGCCCTGGTTGATAAGGAATGTGGAGACAACTCGGGCTACCCAGGAACCATATCGAATTCGACATCAGCCAGTTCTTCATGCAGTACGTCCTGCATTGGTTGGCTGACACAGATAACAAAACAGGACAGTGGGTTCATGCGGTGAGTGGCTCTGCTTTTGAGAGTTCTCGTTCGTCCTAACTTTGCACCGGTTTTAGGCTATAGCAGCCGACAAGGTCAGTGACCACTTCAGCCCATAAAGGCTCGTTCACCGACCCTGTTTGCAGTTCCAAGCAGAGAATGCAGAGGGCCATAGTTCCTCCATCGTGGATCTTTTCGACTCGTTGCGCAGCTCTATCACATTCCTCCAGGACCTGGAATGGTCAGACGAATACCAGAATGCTAGATTCTTTACGAGTCTGTCCAAAGTAGGTGGTACTTTCTTACACATGACTTACCTGAATGCGGTCTTTAGACTATATCCAAGGCTGTTGAGCAATATTGCCGAGGTGTGGAAGAGCTCTTCATGGCCGAGATGTTCCCTCGACCTACGGACTATCTTCAGCCCCAGAAATCGTCCGCGTGGCTTGAAAAGGCTAAGCAACTGGCGACCACGGGAGAGAAGAAGGTTGACCCCTTCAATTTCCGACCAGAGTCCTGCGTAAAACTTAATAACGTAGAGGCAGCCCGCAAACTGTTGGATAACATGTACAACCAGATGCAAGTTGACAAGATTACGGAGATACTCGCCGCCAGTCCTCCTGTCCCAGAGAAGGTCGAGCGGCCACGATTCCTGTTCACAGTCAAGATTGTGGTGGCAGAGAACCTTGTACCACTCGACAGTAGCCCTTCATCGCAGCTGGATACGTTTGTCACATTCAGCGACGAAGCTGGAAATCGGCTTGCGAAGACGCGAACGATATATGAGACACTCAACCCCCGGTGTGAGTTCACCCTCTTCAACTTCAACAGTTTTATGTTGAAGTTACAGGTTTGTAGGGGAGGAGACCTTTGATATATCAGTGGACAAACCTCTTTGGCTGATGTGCAGCATACGAGATCGCGCTCTGATGGGTCAACATGATGTAGTTGGCCGGTGTTTTATATGTCTGAACCCCGCTCAATATGGCGACTTTTTGACGCACGACGTTTGGCAGAATTTGGAGTCTGCCAACCAAAGCAACCAGGGTCGCATTCTGTTACGTATTAGCATGGAAGGCGAGAAAGACGACGCCCAATTCTACTTTGGTCGTGGATTTAGGTCCCTTAAACGGAGCGAAGGAGACATGATGCGTATCTTCATTGATAAGGTTGGTTCTGCAATGCATACTGCTGGACAGCGACTAATGCCATGTAACCTTGGGGTAAGATGACCCCTGTCATACGGCAATCAGTCTCGCGGTCTGTTTTGAAGAGCTTACTAAAGGGTGGTTCCTTGGGGTTGGACTACAACAAAGCTCTGGCAAATGTAACAGAATTTTATCGATCGGCGATGGGGTCTAGCGCCTCAGAAGTTCAAATACCCCTTCCATCTTCGGAGAAGCCACGCGTACGCCCAGAGGAGCTGTCAGATATTGAGATCGAGCGCGCGATTGTTCCGCTTTTCGATTATTTTGACGCGAACCTGCAGATCTTAAACACCCATCTGAGCGAAACTGCTAAGGAGATGGTGATGCTTAGAGTGTGGAAAGAGATCCTGGTTGTGATTGAAGGTTTACTCATCCCGCCACTGTCGAAGCTGCCCAGTGATATGAAGCCTCTGAGCGACAAAGAAGTGGATATTGTCTTCAAATGGCTCAAGGTTTGATCTAGTATCTCTCCATCTCATGGTTCTCGTCATATTGATATTGGTTTGACCAGTTTCTGCGGGATTATTTCCACGCCAACGGAGAAGGCATTTCATTGGAAGCTTTACAAAACCAGAAATATCGTGATGTCTTGTCCATTCGGCTTTACTACGACTGGCACACGTAAGTAATCCCATGTCGTACGCAGCGGTTCGCATACTTAGGATGCCTGTCAGCGATACCTTGATGGAAGAGTGCGTACGTGCTATGCAACAGAGCCTTCGCGAAGCCGTTCCTGTCAAGAAACGTGTAAAGAGTGTCTACAACCAGCGAAACTTGGGTACCATCAAGGAGCGCAAGAAGGAGAAGAACCAGGAAAAGGAGACGTCGAGTGGGGAAATCATCCTTCGTATTCTGCGCATGAGGTATGCTAGTTTCGCTCACGGGCCAAATTCTTAGAACTCATCGATTCACCTCATTACAGACCAGGTACGCAAGAGTTTATGGCACAGCAATTGGACATCATGGCTGCGGTTCGAGCCGAGCAAGAGAGGTCGCAGACTGTGCAGTTGCAGCGGAAGGCGCAGCGGTCGCGGCAGGTTGCGAGCCAACCATCTGCGCCGTCTATGCAGATCCAAACCTAATTGTATCATGGCTGTTGTGCTTTATATTATAATGGATACCTTCCTGGCTGCTTATGTGATATCGAGTCAGTCTTACTTGACAAAATATAGTCTCCGCGCAAGTGACACCCGAAGCATGGACCCATGAACATGGGCAAGTATCTGGTTTTCTGCGACGTAGATTGTGGCCCTCAATTCGATCGATGGAGCAGTCCAATCCAAAATTCAACCTCTGCTACATCTTGGCTCGAGAGCCACTGTCACTAAACATGTGGTGGCTATGCTACTCACCATGATTGAGATCCTTTGCACTGAGTTTTCCACAGGTATAGCCACACCACTGCTGCTGCTAACACTGAAGAGAATTCCATGTTGTTGTGGACCCATAGGGTTGCATTGATGCACTCTAAGTAATGGTGGTGTGCAGACACTTACATCAAAGAAGGAATTTTTCAGCAGGGCACTGCAAACTCCCTGTATAAATGAGCACAGCCTCCATCCACTTGCATTCAGTATAAATAACTTTGCAGTGCACTTGACTGACCTTTTCCCTCTTTTTCTCACTCCTCTTAGCACTTTAAGCAGTGGCTGAGGTATGGTGCCTGAATGTTTACTTATATTCCATACTTGATCTTATATAGTTAAGCACTTTACTCAGTCACTGCTTAAAGTGCTTAACTACTGTACATAGGATCAAGTATGGAATATAAGTAAACATTAAGGACATCACTGAATTACCTAGAGGCCTAAATGTCATGGGCATGGAATATTGGGTGAGACCAAGTACTGCTAGGGGGCTGAGGTTCAAGGTGTGAGGACATGGATAAGTGTGAGGTGTGTGAGTGTGTGATGTACAGGTCTCAAGAGAGGAGCTGGTGGGAGGAGATACTCAGAAAACAAGAGGAGAAGAGTTAGCCCATGACTGATGTTGATACCATAAGGAGAAAACAGTACAAAGCCCTGAGCAACAAGATATACAGTGGGTCAAAAAACTGTTTGGATGTTTGCACATTTTGCACTAAATGCAATGTGCAGCAATAACCACTAACCCTGGCCCTAATATGTCAGTGTATGAAATGAAGTACTCCCTCTTGGCTATCTATTGGTCCATGAGTCAAGGGATATGGATAAGATCTGATCAAATGGTAGCTGTTTCAAAATGATGACTCATCTGGACAGTTTTTTGACTTTAAGTTTTGGTTACATATATTGGATCCTAGCATGCTGTAATATGATTACATGCACTTTGTAGGGGTCCTATTATGTCACCTTTATGTACCTGAGTGTGAAACAACACATATCAAGCCTGCTATTCCATGATTATTTTCCCACCATTACTGTCACCAACTGGAA
>JADGIP010000359.1:0-20567 GCA_016618355.2 Astraeus odoratus | reverse complement strand
CAGTTCTCTAAGGAGGCAGTCTTCATCCCATGCACCAAAGAGGAAACTGCACTCTCCACAGCAGAACTCTTCCAAGATCATGTGTGGTGTCAACATGGGCTACCAGTGTCAGTTATCTCAGATAGAGGAAGCACTTTTGCTTCTCAGTTCATGGGAGAACTCTACAAACTTCTGGGCATCCAAAGAAAAATGTCTACATCCTACCACCCTCAAACAGATGGACAAACCAAATGTCTAAACAGAGAAGTAAATCAGTATCTGAGGTCCTATGTACATGACCAGCAGTCCAAATGGTCCAAATGGATCAAGGTGGCCCAGTTCATCTGGAACAACAGTCTCTGCTGTAACCACAGACTCTCCATTCAGTATTACTAGAAGTTACCCTCCAAGGACAGGGATTGAACCAGTAGACACCTGGAGGAACACATGAAGAGAGGGAAGGAGAATACAAAGAAGGAGGGACAAACATAGATATGAAGGGATGAACATAGACCAGGAGGGCTGAGAAGTGTGTACTCAGATGACCCAAGAGCACAGCAAACATCTTCCTGCAGAACAACCAGAGGTGCAGGGGTGACAGAGGGAGACCCAGAAAGATCCTGGCCTTCAGAGCACTGACTTGGAGAAGCACTAAGGCCACTCAGAGAGCTGAGATGGTTCAGAGATATGTCAGACAAGATCAGAAAGTCATGGATGTGACAGCTAGAATGATATGGGCCACTTGTTGCCAGTAGCAGAATGTATTGTAGAGTACACTGGTTCCTCTCAATAACATAGTTATCTACCAAATATCCACATGCAGATTGTGCACACTACCATAGTATTGTCCCCCGTCAGACAGTTTTGAGACTCAACCCACAGCAGTCCTAAGTGAGCATGTGTCAGTATGTTCAAAGTATCTATATAATCTACCAACTGCATGCCCTCATGATAAGGTCACCCTTCCCTATATATACCATCACTGTGGCTGGATTCTGACTGGATTCCTGTCACTGCCACATGTACATATGTTAAGCACTGCCATTGTACATTTTTCAAGTTATATCTACCTAACTGAATACCTTCCAATAATGCCTTAATGAGCCATCCACTCAACTTCATTGAGTTGACCCTTACAAATGAAAAACAAAAATCCACATGCAATCATCTACTTTAGTTGACAATATAATCAGTGCTGGTATTTCAAGCAGATCACTTGTGGTACATTCAAAAACAAACCAATAATCTTATTGATAATCTGAGCATTCTTTCACCTCCAGCAGATTTTTCATTAGTAATACATCAACATCTCAGTTTAGTGGCCCTTTCATGGCCTGCTGTGTAACTACATGTACAGGCTTACAAGGCAGCACATATGTACATAGGCATTACAAACATACATAACACCAGTGAATAATCAACCATCTGGGAGGCATACTACATGCATGCAATAAAATGAAAATCCCTACCTTAGAGATTTACTACTTTCTATTGAAGCATTGCTGCCAATTCCTGCCATGTGTCATCTTGCTGAGGTCTAGCTCTATGCATGCACCTTTTGGGATAACCAGAGTGTTGTACACTGAGTAGAATGGCTTCTGTAGTGCATGTGGCACCCAAAACAACAGCTCAGCCTTTGGTCCTCTGACCCAACCATCTTCATAAAGCATAGCTGGGTTGGCCAGATGTGGCTTCTCAACTAATGTCTCATGGAAAAGTAGATGAGGATCACATAATGCATGAGAATTCAAGGGGGAGAACTTGATGGGATAAACTACAGTCATTGGATGAGCAATGGTGCTAATGATATGATTAGTGATACTTACAGGTCTCAGACATAGAATTAGTAACATTTCTTGAGTGCTGCAACTTGGGGTCTTCAAGATCACCTGTTAAGGCCTTGTGCTTCACTGGCTGTCTAGTGTTCCATTTCAGTGTACTGCCAATCTGTACACCCCTCTCAGCATCCCATACCCTCACAGTCTGGTCACTTGAGCCTGAAACAATCCTTGTGCCATCAAGAGAGAATGCAACTGATGTAACCTGTTTTGTGTGACCTTGCAATGGGTTGCCAATCTGTGAACCCTGCTCAACATCCCATATTCTCACAGTCTGGTCATCTGAGCCTGAGACTATCCTTGTTCCAGCATGGGAGAAAGCAACTGATGTGACTCTTGAAGTATGCCCTTGCAGTGGGCTGCCAATCTGTACACCCTTCTCAGCATCCCACACTCTCACAGTACAATCAGAAGAGCCTGAGACAATCCTTGTGCCATGAGGGGAGAATGCAACTGATAGGACCTGATCTGTGTGCCCTTGGAGTGGGCCACCAATCTGCACACCCTTCTTAGCATCCCATATTCTCACAGTCTGATCAAAGGAGCCTGAGACAATCCTTTTGCCATTAGGGGAGAATGCAACTGATCTGACCCCTGAAGTGTGCCCTTTCAGTGGACCACCAATCTGGACACCCTTCTGGACATTCCACACTCTTACAGTGTGGTCCTCTGAGCCTGAGACAATCCTCTTGCCATTAGGGGAGAATGCAACTGATCTGACCCCTGCAGTGTGTCCCTGTAGTGCAACACCAATCTGCACACCCCTCTCAGCATCCCACACTCTGATAGTCTGGTCATCTGAGCCTGATACAATCCTTTTTCCATTAGAGGAGAATGCAACTGATAAGATGTAGTGCTTGTGCCCTTGCAGTGGGCTGCCAATCTGCTCACCACTCTTGGCATTCCACATTCTCAAAGTCTGGTCCTCTGAGCCTGAGGCAATCCTTGTACCATCAGGAGAGAATGCAACTGATATGACTCCTAAAGTGTGTCCCTGCAATGGGCCACCAATCTGCTCGACCCTCTCAGCATCCCATACTGTTACAGTCTGATCATCTGAGCCTGAGACAATCCTGGTGCCACCAGAGGAGAATGAAACTGATCTGACCACTTTTCTGTGCCCTTGCAGTATACTTTCAATCTGCTCACCCTTCTCAGCATCCCATACTCTCACAGTTTGGTCAAAAGAGCCAGAAACAATCCTTGAGCCATTAGGAGAGAATGCAACTGATATGACCCCAGAAGTATGCCCTTGTAGTGGGCCACCAATCTGTACATTCTCCACAGCATCCCACACTATCACAGTGTGGTCATCCGAGCCTGAGACAATCTTGGTGCCATCAGGGGAGAATGCAACTGATGCAACCCTTGAAGTGTGCCCTTGTAGTGGGCTGCCAATTTGCACACCCCTCTCAGCATCCCACACCCTCACAGTCTTGTCTTGTGAGCCTGAGACAATCCTTGTACCATCAGGGGAAAATGCAACTGATACAACCCACTCTGTGTGCCCTTGCAGTGGGCTGCCAATCTGCAAACCCTTCTCAGCATCCCACACTCTTACAGTATGGTCATCTGAGCCTGAGACAATCCTAGTGCTATCAGGAGAAAATGCAACTGATCTCACTCCTAAGGTGTGCCCCTGCATTGGGCTGCCAATCTGCACTCCTTTCTCAGCATCCCACAACCTCAAAGTCCAGTCAGATGAGCCTGAGACAATCCTTGCACCATCATGAGAGAATGCAACTGATCTGACCCCTGAAATGTGACCTTGCAGTGGACTGCCAATTTGTACACCTCTCTTAGCATCCCACACCCTCACAGTCTTGTCTTCTGAGCCTGAGACAATCCTTGTGCCATCAAGGGAGAATGCAACTGATCTAACCCAGTCTGTATGCCCCAGCAACTGAGCATCAACATTTGGCCAATCCAGTGGATGTCCCACAACCACTTCAGCCATGTTGCAAAATATTCCTTGTAACATTTTTGCCAGCAGTGAGTTAGCAGGCAAAAATGGCACCACAGAGATATACAAATGTGGGGTGCTGTGTGAGATTGCACTGACAAATATCCAAACCAGTTTTGCACAGTCCCTTGCCAATGTGGCAACATCTTCAAAATCCCTTTGATCCTGCAAAAGCATGTCAGCTTTAGTCATGACAAAATTAAAACAGCTCACCTGTAACCATCTAGCAGTTGACTGCATGCCCTGACCCACTAACCCCAAGGCATTGAGAAGACTCAGCACTTCCAACCAGAACAGCACTCTCTCACTTCCCAATATACCCTTTACTTGCTTTGCCAGCTCAACAGAAAATTCTGACCTCTGCAGGTGCTCCATCCAGAACTGACATGAATATGACAGGTCAGAGGGAATGTTTGCTTTAATCTTATCCTCCAAATCAATGACTTCAGAGTTAGCTAGGTAGGAGGTATCCAGCTTGCAGATGTTGAACTGAAGTTTACTGCCAAGAATAGACAGTGATGCAGATGCTAGGTTGGCATCCATGGTCTGGTCCCCAACAAAATATTCTCTACTCCGGGAGGCATCTGTGAGGAAGTCATAGAACGAGCCATGCAAGAGACGGATGGGCTTGGATTTATCAGGTACTCCACTAAGCAAGGGGCTCATGAAACCTAGAATAATATTCACTTTGTAGTGGTCAACCTTGTGTGGAAACACAGTGCGCATGGCGTCCAGTGCAACCATCGGAAGGGGCTCGAGTGCGGAGAGAACCTGTTGCATGACCGAGCGGAACCGTGTCAGGGTAAGTGGCTTCCTGCCTATAAGACTGCCGAGAAGTGCATCGTATATGGCATCCAGTAAATTTCTTTCCTCAGATCTATGACTCATCACTTCATCAAACCGCTCCTTCGCTGTTTGCCCAGCAACACTGGTCTTGATGAACTCGCAGGCAAGACGGGCCCACTCGAAGTGGCCATCTGATCTGCGAGCGAGTTGCTCAGTCTCAGGTTTACCGATATCCCTTTGTTTATCGAGTGCAGTGGTGATATATCGGCGGATGTCCTCCTCTGCTGGTACATCATCCAGCAACCTATCCTTGACATGAGGTGGATTCACAAGGCATTCCTGGACATCCGGTAATGGTCTTGATGTGACGAGAATGCGAAAACTGGGAGGGAGGGAAGAAGCCCATGTAGCTAGGACGGGCAAGATATCCATTCGGGAAGCCTCTTCCCCGGTCTCATCGAGAGCGTCGATAACTATGACCACCTTCCCAACTACAGCATCCGAGACCTCGAACGTGGGGACGATAAGCTTTTCCCACTGCTGGATAGCGTCTGGGGTAGTCTTGAGGGAATCGTCCGCCGCAATGGCGTCAGCAACTGCACGCCGCAGCAGTGGGTCGCGATTTGCAAGATCATGCGCAATAGTCGTGAATATCCTTCGCTCTAGGTGTTCGGCCTGTCTCTCGCGCCCAAAGCAGAAGCACGACCCAAGCATCCCCGCGTTCTTGCACCACAGCGCGATGGTGTGAGCGATGGCAGATTTCCCCCTTCCAGCTTGTCCATAAAGGTAAAACGTACGTGGCACGTTCGGGTCCGGATCATTGATCCAGTGGATGATATCCGCCAAAAGCTCCTCTCTCGTGCCATCCAGACATTGCTTCACTGTCATCATCCCCACCTCTTTCGCATATCTCATCCCGTCAATCTTGAAATCATCGGACAGGCGCTGGACATTGATGTGGATGGGTTCCTCTGGACGATCTCGGTATAGTTGCATCAATGCGTCCAGTCGTTGGTGGAGGACATCGATATTGGACTGCGTGTCCGAGAAGAACTGCTTTGCAAATCGGGGAGCTGAGATAGTCTTCAGTAAGAAAGGTGTCGCATCGGCAAGTAGGTGTGGCGTACCAAAGCTCTTCTTTTCGGAGTATTTGGAGATGAACTCCGCGCAATTGCTAACTACTTGGGCGATCTGTACCAGAATATGTCCCTCTTTCTTGATGCTCTTGAGGGTATCCTGTTTCTGAAGGAACTCGTAGACTTGTTGCACCTTCGTCAGGAGAGCAGATACCGACTCGTCGTAGCTGTCTTGATCGAGGACCGTCTATGTGGTTTGCATGAGAGACGACTCCTTCGTAAATGTAATGCATACCTGAGCGGCCTGGGTGAGTAGCCCAACTGCAACTCGAGCGATGGGATTCAGCTATACATCCGTCAGCGTCTTGGAGTGCCAGAAAGAGATAATAATTACATTGGCAAGAGGACCATCAACAGTATCAACCACTTTGATAAAGCCTTTGAGCACTTCGACACACTTGTCATCCACGCGGACTACGCAGCTGAATGCCTCCTTAGCAGCACCCAAGTCGCGGGACACAGTCAAATGAGCATCTAGTGGAGGGTTTTCTTTGGTCACATGCTGGTTATCATCTTCATTTCCAGTGGACGCAATAGCATCTGTAGATTGTTCAACCTTGCCCGTCTCGTGGGTCTATCGCAAGTAGGCGCTTAAGCGACATGCAGCGACAACTACAAAAAGTTACTGTACCTCAGGGATGCGTCCCTCTTGGACGGGCACTGTCCCACTGCTACTTGCTGGATCTTGCCCTACCTGGCCCGGTTCCAGTGCTCCTCCACTGTAGTCCGACAGCCCAAAAAATTTCCTCATACGCCCAAGGCGCATTCCCTTGGAGGTCTCATCGGGTGGAACAGGCTGCGATGCGGTTCCACCGACATCCTCCTGAGCAGCTCCCTGAAAAAAGCGTCATCCGCATTGATAAGGGCGAAGTGGTAGTAGGAACAAAATGCCTACGGAGAGCGCTTGAGTTAAAGAAGATATATTCTCCGTTTCTCCTTTGGCAGGCCAAAGGTGTCTTTTCATCTTGGATTGAACGTTAGGCATTTTCAGGCCCGTAGTTGAGTTTGAAGATATTGTTCTGGGAAGACGATGGTGTTCGACGATGGGTGTTAAGTGTAGACAGCTGCTGTGTGGGTGGTGGGCAAAGGGCATGCACTGACTGCATCAAATGCTGTAGACCTGACTAATCCGAGCAGGCGTCATACTTCGGTTCCAGTAGAACCCTAATATTATTGCGGTATTCCATCATTCCTTCCGTTCCAACCAGAATTCCACATACAATAGCAGTAGGGAAAAGCCCGCTCAACACAACCCGTACGTGACACAGGTGACGATGGACGATGGGCGCATTGCCAAGTAAGTTGTTGTCACTATGCTTGTCTTTCTCCCCGTGACCCTAAACTAAACTAAAACGTGCTCTCCTTAGGCATTACCGCTGACAACCAGGTGTCGAATGTTGCTCTCCCAAAGAAAGACGTAGCGTGCGACAGCCGTGCGCACACGCTAGTCTCCTATGGCACGGATCGGAAATAAGCCATTGGTCTCATCCGCTCGAACTCTAGATACGTTACATCCTGCCAGCCAACGTCTCTACCAAATGAGTCTAAGGAACAGCAAATGCATTGATTCAATGGGACCAGCTGTCAGGCAAGTTCGTGGTGTTCCCAAGTTGTCCTTTTGTAAGTAAAAAGCCCAGGACTTGGCTCTTGACGTGATTCCCGAGAGCGCAATACTGGTACTGAGTACGTCTACCCTGTACCTTTCCCACCCGGCGAGGAGCCGACCAACTCAACAAATTGTTCTGTCATCCATAAGTAGCCCGCCAACCATGACGAGCTGTGCAACGTGTCCGATACACACACGGGCATGAGTAGAGGATGGAGTCGTAACGAGTAACGAAGATTAGAAAATAAATAGGAACGGAAAGCCGACAACATCTATCGCACATTGGAACAGGTCTATAACTAACTATTCTGGTATGTGTACGTTTGGTCATTTGTTAAGGAACGATAGTTTCGAAGGATAGCGCATCCCTTGCGCGAGTCAATGGTAAATCAAGTATTACTAAAATTAGTATTCAGCCCAACTCTTGCTTATTCTTGGAACACTAAGGCCCCAAATCGCAGTCAACCGTTCCTCCCGGTACGCCTCTTTGGTATGTAATCAAAAACATACACCAGGTCTTACTACTGCCCCACCGAACGAATGGCTCTTTCGCCGAGGATTTGATTCGCTTTTGGGGAGTGAGATGTGCCGGTTTTGGTACACGCTCGAGTGTGCTCTGGTTTGCATACAACTTGGAATGTTATCATTTTCTCTCGAACGATTTACCGCATTCCATCGAAAGGGCATGGCTCGGACATCCAGCGAATAGCCAGGTATCAGTGTTGGAGAAACCAAAAGTGGGCAGACTATGCGCTCGACGTAGGGGAGCTAGGTAAACACACCTAGGCCACCCAACCCTCCGCTCATGACGTGATATACTTGCATCCAATGTATACATACATTGCTACCAGCCCAACCAGGGAATGTGGAGGGGATATATAACTGTCATTATCGAAAACATGGAATCGTAGAAGCACACTGCATACATGCGGGGAATATAAGGCCATCAGAGTCGCAAATGACATCGCAAGGGCACGAAGAAGTCGAGTAGATAATAGTACTACGAGTAGTAACGATAATACGTGAGATATCCGACGTTGCTAGAGGGTGGCTGGGACAAGATGGATACAACGGCGACGGGGCATGGTATGTGCGAGCGTTAAAATGATCTATGTACTAGCTAGTTATGCATCATGCATACAGTGAAATACCCGGACGGGCCTGCAACAGTACAAGTAGCAGAACACGTGGGAGGTCGTGGAGCAAGCAAATGGGGTAGCGTCATTTGAGGGTGAAGTCCTCATAGTTGCACACGTGATACGAGATGTCCCCCATTTTGACGTGACATGACGCAGAGAGAGTGGGCTCATGGTGCCATCAGAGCTGGCGGTCTGTGCAGGAGATGCCGTTGTTTGGCCAACCGAGCCCGCTCGCCTGCCAGTTTATTAATCGAATTCAGCAGGTCGCCGCGGCGCAAGGGTTCTGCGGATTGCGATGAGGACGGAGGTGGGCGCAAATGGCCATCAGTTAGCATGCGCGTGACTATACAATAAAGAGACCGATGCGTACTGGTAATGTGATCATCCATGCCTGCTTGCAAGCACCGCTCGCGATCACCAATCACTGGGAGTCCATGGGTCAGCCACTTGTCACAACCTATACTCGCCAAGTGAACGTACTGGCATGGGCGGTGAGGGCAATGATAGGTGTCCGAAGCAGACCCTTGTGCACCTCATACGCGCGAATCAACTCCGTCGCTTCCATTCCTCCCATGAAGGGCATCGACACGTCCATCTGCCATGCAATTTAGAGTCAGGAGATCGCCATGACCACGAATGTATCACTGAACCCCCACCAGGATGATGTCAAATGGCTTGCCCTGCAGTATTCGAGCTTTGAATGCATCGACAGCCAAGCTGCCGTTCTCTGCAATCTCCACCGAGTGGCCGTACTTCTCCAGTATCTTCACAGCCAGCTTCTGGTTCACCATGTTGTCCTCTGCCAGTAGGATGTCAAACACAACATCGCTCGGCGCAGCGACCGGCGACACCGTGTTGGACTCCAGGGCGGAAATGAGTGCCGCAGCCAGGTCTTGCGCGGATACCGGTGTTGTGACTTGCGAGCTGATACTGTTGTCCAAACACCACTTGACTGCGAAAGCATTCATGTTACCACTTGGAGATGGGCTGCGAGGGGATGCGTATATATATACGCTACTCACGGTTCAATCTGGGCATGGACGGTGCCAGCAAGACGATCGGGATGTATCGGAGGTGTTCATATTCTCGTATGCTCTCGGTCTATTACCAACGAGCGAAGGTCAGCAACACCACCCCAGTTTCCTTCCCCCAAAAAATACAAGCGAGGGAGGCGCAAAGGACATACGAACCATGGTCAACGAATCCACCACAATCGTGTCAATATGCGGACAACGTTCCTTATCGGCAACTTCACCCACATCATGGACGTGATACGATCTAAGCCCGAGTTCCTCTATACGTTGTACAACACCCGTCGTGTCGTAGAGGGTATCAGCAAATAGAATCGCACGTTTCCGGAAGGGCTGCATCTTCTGCAGCGTGCTTTCCATCGTGCTCTGGCTAATCTGGGAAGTGATGGTGAAAAAGAACTTGCTGCCCTTGGCTACTTCACTCTCGACCCACATGTTGCCCTGCATGAGGTTGACGAGACGTTTCGAGATAGAAAGACCAAGACCCGTCCCACCGTATTCCTGTAAGGCACATGAGAAAACCAAGGGCATACAAGTCAATAGGGAGAGGCGTACTCGTGTTGTCGAACCGTCTGCCTGGCAGAACGTGTCGAATATAAGGTTTAACTTGTCTTTGGCTATACCGATACCCGTATCAGTCACGCAGAACTCAATCGTGACACTCTGGTCGTCCAGCGCCAAAAGCCGCGTGCTTAATGCCACATGACCCTTGCGCGATATCTTGGAAGGGGTAAACTTGATTGCATTGCCCACCAGGTTTGTAATGACTTGCCGCAGCCGAAGCGAGTCGCCGATCAGCTGGTCCGGTATGTCAGGATCAACATCGTACGTGAGGTCAAGGTTATTCTGCGAAGCTCGAACGACGAGGGTCTTGAGAATTCCGAAGACCGTCTGGCGGAGTGAATAGGACACGGCTTCCATTGTCATGCGGCCGGCCTCAACTGGATGGCGTGTGTATGTGGTAAGATTGAGAGTTCAGAAAGCGAGATAAGCTAGCTTCGCTCACTCTTCGAGATGTCCAGAATGTCATCTATGATGAGCAATAATGAACGAGCTAAGGAATGCACTAGTAATAAGCTTTCTCGTTGTGATCGGTTCAGGTCGGAATCCAAGGTTAATTCAGTCATGCCGATAATACCGTTCATTGGTGTCCTATTCAATAAGATCTCCTTGAGATACCCTCCCACAGCAGGCACCATCACGAAGCACAGACGCACCGGATTTCATGCGACATATTCGCCAAGAACTCGGACTTGGACCTGTTCGCTAGCTCAGCCGCTTCCCTCGCGGCCGTGTTCTTCTGAATAGAGTCCCGCAAGTTGAACACCATCTGATTGATCTGAGTCTTGAGAGAGTCCATTTCACCGCTCGCTTCGACAGTGATGAAACGCGTAAAGTCGCCGTCCATAGCAGCTGCCGAGATCTGTGCGAAGCCACGCACTTGCGTCGTCAAGTTGCTCGCCATGGTGTTGACGGACATGCTGCGAGTGCGAGGCAACATCAGTATGTACGCACCATCCCATCGGTGAGGATAGGAAAAGAACGTACGTGATTTCTTGCCAAATACCCTGGACGTTCCCGACCTCCGCTTGGACACCCAATTTACCCTCGGTACCGACCTCGAAGGCGACTTTCTTCACTTCCTTGGCGAAGATGGCGAGTTGGGCGATCATGTCGTTGATCGTGTTCACCAGCTGTAACATCTCTCCAGAGACCGAGACACCTACGATCTGCTGAGTGAGATCTCCCCGTGCGACGGCAGTCTATAGTGTACGTTGCATCAACATCTAATGTGCAGGCTCATGCCTCGTACCGTAGCAACAGCGATCGTCCGCACTTGAAGCGTCAACTGAAACCCGCCATGAGTCCACGACCGAACATCGCAGTATCACCGACACTCACGTTGGCTGCCATGACGTTGACACAGTCCGTAAGGTCCTTCCAGGTTCCGCCGACGTTGGTGACGCGCGCCTGACCGCCCAGCTTACCCTCCGTACCGACCTCGCGCGCGACACGGGTCACCTCGGCGGCGAAGTGGCTCAAGCTCTCCGTCATGCCGTTCACGGTCTCCTTCAGCTCCTTGATCTCGCCGCGCACGTCAACCTCGATCTTCTTCGTCAGGTCGCCCGCGGCGACGGCCTTGGTCACTTCCGCGATGGACCGCACCTGGTTGGTGAGGTTCATGGCCATGAGGTTGACGTTGTCCGTCAGGACCTAAATAAAGATGTGGCGCAACCATGCGCAGGTGAGAATGGAACCAGGGGCATCGATAAGGAACGCCGCCGACCTTCCACATGCCCTGCACATCGGGTACGGACGCCTGGCCGCCCAGTATGCCCTCCGTTCCGACTTCAAGCGACACACGGGTGACCTCGTTTGCGAGCGTCGACAGCTGGGCCACCATGGAATTCACAGTCATCTTCAAATCAAGCATCTCGCCTTGTACGTCGACCGTGACGACCTTGCTCAGATCGCCCAGGGCGACCGCCTTCGTCACGTCCGAAATAGACCGCACCTGATCGGTCAAATTACTTGCCATTTTCTGTTGTGTTCGTTTTATCAGCGTGATGCCATTCGTCAGCCCTCCGATCGGTACCCGTCTCCTGGGAGCCAATCACTTACATTCACGTTGCGCGTCAGATCAGCCCATGTACCCTGAGCGCCTTCTACGCGCGCCTGCCCACCCAATATGCCCTGCGTGCCGACCTCCAGGGCGACACGGGTCACCTCGGAGGCGAACGCACTCAGCTGGTCGACCATGGAGTTGACGGTCTGCTTCAAAGTCAGCATCTCGCCCTCGACCTGGATCTCGATCTTCTGTGTCAAATTGCCCTTGGCCACCGCGGTCGTGACCACCGCGATAGACCGCACCTGGTCGGTCAGACTCGAGCACATCCGGTTGACCTAAACGGGCCCACAGACGTCAGCGAGGGGCCCATATTAGGTCATTAGAAAATACACGCACGTTGCGGACCAATTCGAACCACACACCCTCGACGTCCGGCACATGCGCCTGACCGCCGAGTTTGCCCTGAGAGCCGACCTCCAGCGTGACACGCGTGACCTCGGCGGCGAGAGCGCGCAGACGGACGACCATGCCGTTGACTGTGTTCTTGAGATCGAGGATTTCGCCCCGCGCGTCGACGTCGATCTGCTTGGACAGGTCGCCGAGGGCGACGGCCTTGGTGACGGTTGCGATGCTGCGCACCTGGTTCGTCAGGTTCGCAGCGAGCTTGTTGACGACGCCAGTCAGCTCGCGCCATGTGCCCTCGACGTCCAGGACGAGCGCCTGACCGCCGAGCTTGCTGCACGTGCATGTGGTGTTAGAACATCGGATGCCGTGAAGAAAGAACAGCAGCATCACGTCTGACGTACCCTTCCGTGCCGACTTCCTGACTGACACGTGTGACCTCCTTAGCGAATTGTCCGAGTTTATCGACCTGCGAAGACGTGAGATGGAGGGACGCTTCGCAGGGAGTGTAAGCGGGTGGTAGTTACCATGGTGTTGATGACGTCCTTGAGCTGGACCATGACCACGCCCTGGACGGGGACGGTGATCTTCTGAGACAAGTCGCCTCGCGCGACGGCGTTGCAGACGCGGGCGACGTCCTGTACCTGAGCCTTGAGGAGACGGAGCTCTTCGACGGCGCTCATGCCGCTCTCGAAGGCAGCGGCGGCAAGCGGGCCGGGCGGGACGACGAGGGGCGATCCGCCGGGGGAGCCGTCGAACGAGCTGTTGATGCGGCTCATCGTCATGGTGTCGGTGATGGGCTTGCCGCAGGTCGGGCAGATCATGTGGTCGACGCAGGAGGTGGTGGGGGCTGAGGAGGAGCTTCCGTTGCTGAACGATCGCTGAATCTTGGATGGGTCGATGGTGTTGGGTATGTTGTCGAGGGAGAGGGACATGCTTTGAGTACGGGCGCTGCCAGGGAGTGGTTTGCTACTAACGGGTGGCACAAGGTCAGCGGGCCCGCAGTCCATGTCGACGTCGGCAGAGGATGCATCGGGGGCTGGGACGAGGGTAAGATCGGAGCCCGTGCTGGGCAGAGACTTGCTGTGGCCGTTGGCGTTGGCGTTGGCGTTGACGTTGGTCATCGTCTTGACAGCTTTATTGAGTGCAGTCGCCTGGATAGGTGAAGAAAAAGAAGAACAAGGGTATGGGTCCTTCTGAGAAGATGAAGTGGAAGAGGGCATGGGAGTGCTGCCTACGCTGCGTCTTTTCTTGGTCTCTGGCCCGTTGGTCTGCCAGCACTCGGATGCCTTTATCGAGGCGAGGGCCTCCTCTGCGGTGTACATTCTTCGGGCGACGGCGGCGAGCGAGCGGAGGATGGAGTCGGTCTGCCAGTCGCCGGGGCCGTCGTAGCGGGGCGGGGGGGTGGACATGGGACAGAGCTCGTAGGTGGAGAGGAGGGCGATGAGGTGGGAGAGGAAGGGGTCGTACGTGCCGCGGCGATAGTCGTCCATCGTGCTCATCGTGGACGATGGGGGACGTGGCGGCGGAGACGATGTGGGAGGGTCGTCAGAGGGGACGAGGAGGGAGGACAAAGAGAGGATGGATCTGATGTGGTGGTGGTGGTGATAATAAGAGCGAATATGTCGTCCGCCTGAAATTCGGCCTAAACTCAGAAGCTTCCCTTTCGAGTGCTGCTCTACCCCGGACCATCCTCGTGTCCTCAGCGTGTGCGTACATACACGAACTCTAGCTATTATTATATCGCATCGCCCGCTCGCAGTGCCAGACCGTCGTCGTCGTCGGGTATGATGTAAGTTGCCCAAATCAAATTCATGGATGTTAATACCCTCCCGATGCACAGACGTTCGTCTGGAACGCCTGCTCGACGTCGATCATGATGCATGAGCCCCACCTCACAGAAACAGCCGCTTACTCACCGCGGTGCAAACGCAGCACACAGCTTGTGCCGGGGAGCGTGGACCATTCACCTCACATATGTACACCAGAAATACGTAGTATACAGCAAATACGAAGACCGTTAGACCCAGCAGTCCAAACCTTGTCGCCACCATACAATTACATAGTCATATCAGAAACGACCCGTTTGCCCATTCGCTCAGATGTAGATGGGCAACGTAGGGTTCAACCCAATCCAGTCTACCCCCTCCACAAAGTCCTTCTCATCCATCAAAAAGTCCTATATCACACACACACACGTGACACCGTTCAGCCAGACGAACCCGGATCAAAATCGATTATCTACTCACGATAGGCGCCTCGACCACCGAACCCTTGACCTGCGCCAAGCGCTCCTTGACACGGCTCAGCGGGACATCGGGCGCAACGTGTCCCGTCTTCACTTTCGGGGCATAATTCTGCCAAAGCATCACGTCCACCTCGTCGTCAGCCAAACGCCACCACCCCCATAGCAGGGTCGCGACGAACCTCGTATGCAGACCACGTGCGCACGAGATTGCTGGGCACTGGCCGGAACACCTCTGTGAAGATCTCTCGGTTCTTGCGTGCCGTGCCGTTCCACAGGTCCAGCATCGAATCGGACAGTGGATCCGCCACAGCTGCGTCCTCGGGCAGGTCTGAATCGTCGTCTTGCGGGTCGGGCGCGGGTTTCATGGCCCATGTCACTTGCTTCTGATGGGTCACGTTCTGCGGCGGAATCAGGCCCAGATGCTCTATCACGAGAACACCAGTCAGCATATGCGTTCCACACAGGAATCAGGTCAACGTACCCCTGAAAAGCTTCCGCCGCAGCGTCGCGGCAAATCGCGCTGCCATGTATGGTCGCCCATTCATGGTCGTGTGAATCATGTCTTCGTCCTCAACCACAAGGGCAATTTCGGAGTCACCGTCACCCTGCGAGCGACAAATAAAACATATGGCTGGTCGCCGTTTTCAACGCTATCCTACCTTCTGGCTGCGGTCATTCAAATTGGCGGACCCCATCTGAAAACCCACGTTCAAACTTAGTGCAGGGTCCAATACCGATCATAAATTTGAACACAACTTACAATGACACGTCTATCGTCCACGATCATGAGCTTGGAGTGAATGTACAGCAATTCCGAGACGTAACTGACACCCCGCCAGCCACGCATTAGCCAAGCTGATACGCAACGAAGCGTCGCTTACCAATTCAGCTCTTCCTCCGCTGACGCCACCCACAGTTCGTCCAACAGGCTCGTATCAGCCTGCAACGCATGCTGGCTCACCGATGCCGCCACATACTCGTCGTCGGGGATGGGATCAGACCCTGCCTCGAACCGACGAACGACGTCTACAGCGGCCTCGTACGAAGTAGGCACCGTAACCTTCTCCGTCTTCACCGGCGTCTGGTTGCTCACCACCATGCCTTCCTGCGTCTCCTGAGGAACTTTGATGAAAACTTCTCTTGGCGCGTCCTGGCCGAGGTAATTCCGCCCCTCCCACTGCCGGGCTAGAGCGATCTGGGCTTCGTGGAACGTTACCCCGGAGTTCTTCTCCATTTGGGAAATTAAGCTCTCTATGATCATAGTTCGTTAATACTTCCTCCACGGAAAAAGAACCAGACTCTGGTCCAGAACAAAGGAAAGAAAAAACTGACTTATGGGCGCATTGATGCGGTCATATGAGCGCAAGTGATAGAACCGGATGTAGTCCATACTAGTGCGTTCCATGCCGTGACGCCGCACGTCAGGCGCATGTCCGCTCAGTGATAGATGAGGAGAGGAACCTACGGTTCGTATCCAGCCTTTCTAATCTCCTCGTAGATGCTGTGCCCGCCACGGTTGATGGTGCGGTACTGGGCTGCCATAATCGTTTTCAGGCCACTCTCGTTCTTCACATCCCCAGCGAACCCTGGAAGTTCCGGTATCACGACGATAACCTGGTATATTCAGGGGTTAGTAAAGAGTTCCGAGGAACCCCTCGTCGGAACACTTTGCCTTGAACTTCTGTCCGCTTCTGGCGGCCTGGACAATTCTTTCTACGAGAGCTGCTGCGATTTGGTTCTTAACCGGACCATCGCTACCGGTATTCGATATACTATGTTGAGAGAAGAATCAAGAAGGTGTTATACTGCGAGCGATTCCGGCTACTCACAAGAACTGATTCTCTGCACATACGGGGAATGGGAATCAGCCGACGGGAGCGAAAACCAGGCGAAGCTCACCAATATAGATAAAGTGGCTAGATTCCCGAATCAGTTGGATGTCTAGACCACGATAGAGAGCAGATCAGTGGAAGGACAGACGCCGACGCAAGAAGGAAAGCCGTACATGCGTTCTGGATGCTATGCTCTGTTAAGACACCGTGGCTCCAATCCGAGACGCTGCGGACGACTTGGACACGACAGGTGCCATGCGGCGGGGGCGTGAACGGCGGTTCGACTTCGTCGTAGTCGCCAAGATGGAAGCGCTGTCTAAAACGGCGGCCCATCTCGTGGAATTTCGCGCGATGCGGGTGACCTATTTGTCAGTGCTAGAGCTCAGCATGCGTCTACGACGCGGACACGCGACCACGTACGAGCGATGGGTTCATCTGGGGAAATGCTGACGTTGTGCGGGAATGCAAGCCATTCAAATCGGCTAAAGCGACGTGAGCAAACCAAGGGCGACTTGCATATCCTTCAACGTACTCATCGTTCATGTACTAGGATGAAACGCGTAAATGCATGGACATCTGTCACGAGTTCACCCTTACCTTGCGCTTCTTGACCTCGTTCCAGCGCTCGACAAAGTGCTGGCATATATCCAGCACCACGGTGCCACAGATCGTCATGTGAACCTTCGCGGAGCACCATCGTCATTAGAGCCATGATACTGAGGCAGTGACTGGAATAAGTAACCCACATCGTGCCAAGGCATCCTCGGCGTCTCCAAGACCGACACGGCATTGCTGACATAGTTGGAGACATCCTGAAAATCAAGAACGCGCGCGTTGTTGTAATCCTGACCTGGGAACAGCGTGAGCGAGAAATCGGTAGGATGCACATCTGCGAGCGGATGATTGTGCGTATCCCAGCGCCCAAAGCATAGGTCTAGGCCACCAATGCATGCAAAGTGATTGTCGACGACGACGACCTATGAGAGGGCATTCAGACGACGGCTACGCCAAATGATGGCAATAGCATCAGCCGAACCTTCTCGTGGTGAGACCAAAATTCAACAGTGTCTGAGTGGCTTGTCAGTGACTCGTCCTGCGTCAACAACTCGGAGTAGTGTGACATACCTTTACTTCCGATGTGATCGGGATGACGCATGCACGCGATGTTCGGATGAAGCGCCTCGAGAGCAGCCTGAAATGCAGGACGTCCCCTCGAACCTGACCAAGTATACGCATATCCTCGATATTGCTTACCTTGGTATGCTTCGAGCTCATGGACATCGTCTGCGTTACCTAGAAGCACACACGTATATCTTTGGTATCTGTGGCTTTGTTCGGAGACTCACTTCCTTGTATACGATAACGTAGACTTTGACGCCCTGCTGGGCCTTGCGTTGCAGGATTTTATCTAATCTCCATTCAGGATACTTTGCCGGGGGACGACTATATGTGCGCCTTCAGTACCAACGATTGAGCGATGCGAATGGATCAATGATACCGACCGAAGGTAAAGCTCGGGCGTAAGCCACCAGTCCTATAGGATAATCCAAAGGGTGAACGCGTCCCGCAACCATGAGACAAGCTTGATACATACCATGATGAAAATCACGTCCCGAGCATTGTCCAGCATTTCGGACACCGCCCACATATAGTCGTGTCCATCGATGTGCCTGTATAACAATGCAACCAACGAGTGATTACCGCGATGGTTCCCTAGGACATGAGGTGGAGCCATGTGAAAGACGCACCACTTGATGGCATTTTCGGACCTCTGACCCGCAAAACTCTCGAATCGGTGGCCGGCATTGATCTGGGCACGGATCTGATCGTTCATCTTCTCCTCAGGGGTATCATGGCGACCTGGTAAACAATATACATGTTCAGCTCAAGTCGTACAAATCAGACGCCGACGGTATGTCTTACGATCAGCGTCCAAGAGACCTGTTAGAACGAGGGCCATCTGTGAGCCAATAGGATAGGACTACCCGTAGGGAGACGAGAACGCACCGATGATCTGATCGCGGGTTCTCTCGATGCCCTCTGGGATACGGTCCGCATAGTCGAGTATCTTTCCGAACAGGGACATGGTCGCGATTGGGGAGTAAGTAGTGTCGTATAGGATATATTCTGGTCGTCACGGTTCAAGGAACAGCTGGACGCTGGTTATATCATCCGACGACCAAGACAATCTTAGCCGCAGTGCTCGTGCGAATACGGCGTGGCGGTGAGACATCAGCCTTTACACACGCAAAACGACCAGGCATTTAGGCAGATAACCATCACTCCAATCATCCAAGTCATCGTCGAGATCAAGTTCCATCCTGCATGAGATTGAGTGTAGCCATCCCAGACATTCCAGCCAGCACGCATCTGGATATCTCTATCTTAAGCAAAGAACCATGTCATGCTGAGCTGAGCTGAGTAGAGCTCAACAGCGCAGAGTGACCGCTCACTTCCCGTAGCGTCATGGCGTTGGGCGCAACACTGCAGAGTGTATCATCTCTTCCTGTTCAGTGATAGCTTTAGGCATAAGTGTTTACATGCTTCTTATCAGCTGATCCTGTCATGCGCTCTCTGCTCAGTGTGCCCGGTGCTACATTATAGCATGAGTTGGTTGCTTACTACTTTATTATCCCTCACTTCATACTATAATGATATCATCATGAGTGTCACCTGCCTCTTTCATGGAGTCATTGGACTCCTGGGCTGTTTCAAAGATCATCTTCATCAAGATAACAATTTGCTTACCTAACTATTTCTGTGATTTCTTTCCTTTTAAATAGGTCACAAGTAAAAGCCAGCTTAAGAGGAAATGTGAAGGTCTTTGCAAGGAGTGAAATTACACTCTAATTTGACCAGAGGCATTTTGTGCTCCAGACCAGGTTTTAGGGGACTTCATCATACATGGTAGGATATTGTCACATCCATGACTTTCTGGCCTTGTCTGACTTATCTCCAAGCCATCTTAGCTCTCTGGGTAGCCTTAGTGATTCTCCAAGTCAGTGCTCCAAAGACTAGAATCTCCTGGGTCTCCTGCTGTTGCCCCTGTGCCTCTGGTTGTTCTGCAGGAAGACATTGGCTGTACTCTTGGGTCATCTGAGTACATGCTCCTCAACCCTCCTGATCAGTGTTCATCCCCTCATCTCTGTGTGTCCCTCCTTCTCTGTATCCTTCTCCTGTCTGTTTCTTTGTTTCTCCATTAGTCTCTGCTCTGTTCTGTTCCTCCATATTTTCAATGTTTAGTAATTCAGCTTATGCCCTTTGGACCCTTTTGGATTTATTAGTATTAGTAGTTCTACTTCTGCCCCTGACTACACCCCTTGAAAATTGTTGACATATGTCAGAAAACTTCATGACATAGATCTTTCCCTTTCATCTCAGCTCTAGGAAAATTTTACTGTCCATATGGTACATTCCTTTTCATCTCAGTTCCATAGTTTTGTCTTGTCTCCATCTCTTAGTTTCCTTTTCTGGAATTCCTCATAAGAGCTCATGCATCTCTTGTAATGTGTAGGCTCAGGATCAGGTCTGGTTGTCATATTCATGACATTTGAACTCCAGACACTTCAGAGTCCAAGTATTTCAAACCCCTGATACTCTGAAATTCTGAAATTCTGGACTTCTGACATGCTAGTCACCCTTGGACTTGTCTTGTTTCCTTGTCTATGCTACTGTCATGCTCTGTTCCTTTCTGTGCATCTCTGTCATCTCTGCATGACTCTGGCTCACTAGGCTCACAGCAAGCATTGGCACTTAGTGCACTAGTGCATGTATGCTCTGTTCTCTCCATTCCCTCCATTTGCCTCCTTGTGCTCTGCTCCTCTCCATTCTTTCTATCTCCTTTGTTTCTCTTCTGTTTCCTCCATTCCTCCATTCTCTCTTTCTGTAGTAATTCTGCTTACATCCTTTGGACCCTTTCAGCTTTATTAGTGTCAGTCTCTTGATTTCTTCCCCTGACTGCACCCCTTGAAAATTGTTGATGTATGTCAGAAAACTTCATAGCCTGTTCCTCTTTCTTTTGTCTCAGTCCTAGAAAAA
>JADGIP010000358.1:0-20661 GCA_016618355.2 Astraeus odoratus | reverse complement strand
ACTCAAGAAGGGGAGCTGGTACTATTTAATTATAATACCTACCGAACTAACATAGCGTGGGGCATTTGCCGTTGGATCAGCACTGCTTGCATGGTAGTCCGTAAGTAGTGATATTATGGTGTGCTACAGATATGCCAGATACGCAGTAATGAATCTATCATGGTGACTATTGTATGGTCAGCCTCATGAAGGCGCAGGTAAGGGCTTCCCCGCATCCTGTCGAATGACTTGTGACGATACTTTCTCTTCAATCCTGCGAATCGGCTCGCCCTTGATTACTTTCCTCACTTCTTCTGCTGTCAGGGTTTCGTGCTCGACCAAGGCGTGAGCGAGCTGTTCAGGGGTCCGAATTAATAATCAAGCAGTCATCGAGAAATATGTTGCCATACTCGGTGTAATTCTTCCCTCTTCTCTTCCAATAGCTTAATCACACGGATCTCGGCCTGTTGTAAGATGCTGGCACCACTCGGTAAGTGATCCGTAGAATAGTCCCGGCTGATGCGGTTAGCACACTTACCTGCGGATCTCCGAATCGATCTTCTCCCTCGTTGCCGGGCTGATGCCATTCTCCGAATCATAGTATACCGGGCCAACTTTCTCCGAGAATCCCCATCGCTGTATCAGATAAAAAGGTCTTAGTTATGCACGAGCGTGATATATTGTGTTAACATCACCTTGACCATCATTGTTGCAGTGCGTGTGGCCTTCTGGAGATCACTTGACGCCCCACTTGTCAATCCGCCCTCTCCATAAACTACGCAAAACATCAGCCAAGGCATCATAGTCCGTAGAACACGGATTTACTTAAACTCTCCGCAACTCGGCCCCCCATGCATACGTCAATAATTGCCTTATATTCTGTCTGCGTGACAGAAAACATATCGCGTTCCGGAAGCTGAGACGTCTGAAGTATCCAATGAAAACGCATCAGTGACAGCTATGACGGAACACGTGGACTTATATACACACCACACCTAGTGCATGGCCGCGCGGAACGCAGGTAACCTTGTGGAGAGGCATGGCACCTGCCGTATAAAGTGCGGCCAGGGCATGTCCACCCTATCTCCGAGTTTAATTTTCATGAAAGAGAGCGAAGCGTACCCGAACACACCTCATGATAAGCCGTCATAAGTTTGCTCCTCTCGTCGATATATGCACTCTTTCGTTCAGCCCCCAAGATGATACGATCCTGTAAGGCGGTTAGATAACCCCCCATGCACGTAACGTTATAAGCGACAGACTCACCTTTGCCCATTCAAAGTGTTTGAGGGTAATCTCATTACATCCTTCCTTGGACGCCTGGATAGCCGCCTGACTGTTTCGTAGGTCAATTAAAGTTTCGGCACTGCAACCCTCAAAAGATCAAACTAACTTCACCATATTCTGTAGTTCGGCACCAGAAAACCCGGATGTTCCCCTGGCAAGAACCATGGGATCAACAGCTGAAACAAAACATGTTCTCAGTGATCAATAAGGCATGCCCAAAGGACGGCGGCAAGCATACATTTGCTAGTGACGACATCCTTCATAAAGTGAGTCAGGAGTTGGACTCTGCCACGGATATCGGGGAGGGGAACGGCTATGTGACGGTCAAAGCGCCCCGGGCGCGTAAGGGCTCTGTATCAATGACTTCATCAGTCATCCGCAGCAATGAGTCTCGTATGCGCTCACGGATCTAAGCTTTCAGGGAAGTTAGTAGCAGCAATAACGATAACGCCTTCAGACTGCTGGAATCCGTCCATTTCCACTAAAAGCTGGTTCAGGGTCTGCTTCATGTAGTGCTGATCACGTTGCGATCTTTTTCCGCCAACAGCGTCCAATTCATCGATGAATATGATAGCAGGTTGTCTCTTCCGAGCAGTGGCGAACAACTCCCGCACACGTTTGGCGCCGACACCGACGAACATCTCTTCAAACTCGGATCCAGAAGCGAAAAAGAATGGCACTCCAGCTTCCCCTGCTATAGCTCTGGCCAGCATGGTCTTTCCGGTGCCCGGGGGACCTGTGAGAAGAATGCCTTTGGGCAGCTTACCACCAAGACTGGCAAATGCAGTCGGATCTTTCAAGAACGCGACGACATCAGCAAGTTCCTGATAGCTGTGAATAACGGAGACGATGCTTTACATAGATATCAGACTGCACCTGTTTGACCTCGTCTACGCCATGCACATCACTGAATTTGACAGTCTTCTGCTGTAAAGGCTCAAACTCCGCCTGACGGGGAACAGTCTTCATCAAACCAGAGTTTTCCAGCAGAACGGAGAGGACCACCAGGATAACTACCGAAGTGGGTAAGTACAAGGGGTGGTGACGAGATATCTACTTACAGAAACCGGACATCGCAGTCAGCACCAGAAACCTAACAAGCCGTAACACGAGTGATCCCCTAGCTGATGTCCAACAGCTGAATTTAGAGTGTGACGGAGATTGACCATTTAACTTACGTTCGCTAAGAGTAACATGGATGGGATTGGTGCTACCACCTGCCCCCTTGCTCAATGCCTCCATCAGACTCGTCATGGCTGGGGTGGTAGCTGGTAGAGGAGTCTCCGAGTGAAGGGACGCCCATGAGTTCGTTCGATTGGCGAGTAACTCAGAGGCTATCATCTGACTCCGGGTTTGCGGTAGCTGCGGTTCAGATGAAGGCGGTGTGGCAGAGTCTTCGGGTTTGGAGGTTTGGGATTCACTTGATTTCACGAGTGGAGCATCCATAGCTGTTTCGTTACCAGACTCCACATGTGCTTCTGAACTAGCCAGGATCGAGTCTCTCCTTCGGCTTGCCGCATCAATGGACGACTGAAGTCCAGAGTTCATCAACGCAAGCAGGTACAATCGGAACGCTTTGTCGGATTGTATTAGAGCGGACTTGGGGTTCTACATCCAGGTAAGGGTTCGCCGCCATACTCTTGCATTTGTAGATAGACTCACGAGTTCACACATCCGTTCCCAGCGACTCATGATGAGGTCGTATCCAGCTTTCGTCTTTGTAGCCGCCAGAGCGCGGAAGAGCTCCTCATGCGCCTGTATGTTATTAGGGTCTGTATTGGCCTCCGCCTCAAGCCGTGCTATCTCTGCGACAGTATCCGGGGACGGCGTAGCCGTTGGTTTCGACCAGGGAAACAGAGATAGAGATCGACGGACGCATGGTCGGGTCCACGGATTATAACGTCTAAATGTTGGTATTATGGATGGATGTGACCGTTGTGAAAATGCGAAACTTGGTGATGATACTGCTATTCCGTGTCGGAAGGAGAAAGAACGAAGGTGGAGACCAGGTATTGCAGTTGTCGCTGCACGCCCTTGAGCGCGCAGCGCACCAGAGAACTACGAACAGAGTTTGAGATAGTGCATTAACAACAACCGTTTGAAGAAATGGCCTACCAGTGAGTGCAGGGACATGCACTTGGATTATTCGAATCCAACGGATGTCCTTCGGTGTCGTGAGCTGCGTCAAACACTTCGGCAAAGAAAAAGTTAGAGAGTCGATTATGTAAGCCGGTTATATCCCCTTCCGCAGACGACGACGATGAGTGACAAGCAAAAAGGCGAGTATCACGCGAAGCAAAGCAAAGACACGACGGCTGAGGTGTCCTCGTTGACTAGCCATAGTGGCATTAACATTTGTCGCGCAGACATGCGTTGCAGCGCTGTCTGCGCTGGACGAGCGGACTGAGATATCAGATCCAGAGACATCCGATCTATCGATCATCCTGAAGGATCTCCACTCCCTCCTTTCTCTCATCTACAATATCTCGACGAAGCTGTCGCTCGCGTTGAAACCGTCTGCCCCTACGTATTCGGCATCGTTGCCCTTACTGCAGGATCTTGCGAAACACACCTCAGGGACAATTCACTGCATCAATCTCCTCGGAGTGGATCAACACGGTGCTACACTCATCAAAGACACGACGGACATCGTCAGGAGCGTCATCGAAGCATTAAATGCTCTCGTACATACTTTTCTCGACTTGGCTGCCCAGGAGTCGCCCTCTACCGTTACTGAAACGGTTGGAGAGGAATATCTTGTGAGAACGGGAACGCTACACGATCTGATCACAAAAGCACAGGGGCCAAACGGCATACCAAAGGACAACCATGCAGCAGTCAGGAAACATTGGGAAAGCGACAAGGAATCTCTTGAGGATGGGTTGGCGGAAGTCGCTCGGATGATCGAAGAGGCCGAACAAGATAACACAGACGAACAAGCGACGGAGGATGACTTGGACGATGGATGGGACGAACTAGGACTCGGACCAACCAGTAGCATGAACAAGGATGAACTCGCGCGTGCCAACAGTGTACAGTACTCTGCCCACGTCCGAAAAACAATGGATTTTGAGCGATTTCGTTTGTGTACCAGGTTCACCAGATATTGCGGTTGACCACTCTTCTGCATAAGCGTGTCTTCATGGATGTGCTATCGTCAATCCCCTCCGAGTCGGTCTCGAATGTGATGTACGATTCACTCCTCCAACATTCGCACTCATTGCTGGAGGCCTCGGATGAACTTGTCGCAACTCTGTATGCGCCGCAGGATCCCGCTTCCGTGCGACAAGAAGTCGTTGCCCTAATGACTGTCGTCGGCATGCTGCACACTCATCTGCAAGCATTCTTCCCTGTTACGAATGGCCTTGAGATGCAGCTCAACCAGCTCAGTATCCAGGATTCTACATCAGTACCGAAACCACGAGAAAAGAAGAAGGCCGACAAGAAGTGGTTCGATACCTGCTTCGAGCAAATTTCAAGGTTATCGACCACATTCGTGTCATCCTCTGACAGGTAGGACGGTAATGAGGAGGCGAACACGAGCATGCTGTCTATTGAATACACTAAGCTACATCTATGCAGATGTCATTAGCTATGCCACCGAGATATGCAAACGTGATGAGTCCAGTCATGCCTCTCCCTCCTCTTTGGGTGCTCCTCGGTCATCGCGCCTCCGACGCCTTTCCATTTCCCACTCGTCTCTGAATTTCGCAGCAAGGAAGTTCGGATGAAGGACACTACTATTTTCTGCGCGTAAGCGCCGCTCAAAGCGTGCAATCTTTTCGGCCTGTGCCTGGAGATCGAAGGTGTATTTCTGGATAATGGGGATCATAAGCATGGGATGCTGGTTGTCCCATACTCGACGTACCGCCTCTTCTGTCCGCTTTGCCCGTGCTTCGTCCCTCATTCTGTTCAACTCCTTCCTTCTCTCCTCTTCCTTCTCTCGCCTGCTTAGACCAGAACGAGATGCACTTCCGCCCTTCGGAGGCAAAATAGAAGTCATTACTAGCGTATCACGATCCCAGAGTACTCACCCCCTTGAACAGCGCATCATAAGTCTTTTCGTCACGCAGGTCGAAGTCTTGTGCGCCGGAAAGTGCTGACTTCCGTTGCTGCATCGTTGGTAAGGGGGGCTTCACAAGGTCACTGGCAGGCGTCGTGACGGGGGGTGGCTTGCTGTGCGCGGAAGTGTTGCTTCCAGACGGCGTGGTGCCTGTAGTCCCCGGTTGCTTGTTCTTCTTGATGGTTGGGAGCTTTCGCTTCTTGGTGAGAAGTGGATCAGTGGGATCCTTGTCTGCTGCAGTCGGGGTTGCGGCAGCATCTGGGATTACATTCGAAGTAGTAGTAAGGGCCGCGGGTTTAAGTACTTCGCTCGTCACATCCGAAGCTTGCGCCTGAGCAGCAACACTAGATGCCCGGGAGGTGGAAGCGGCAGGAACAAGCAGTTTACGCTCGTCCTTCATAAGAACATCTTTCTCCCATTCTTTTTCCTTGTTGCTTTTGCTCTTAGTGCTCTTGGGCCCGGCGCTCTTCCCCTTCCCAACTGTGCTCTTCGCAGCTGCCCTTACCTTCCCTTTGGACGACCCGCCGCGTTTAGCACCCGATTCGACCTCGAAGTCGTCGTCTTCGTCGTCACCTGCATTCGTTACCGCGCGTGCTCCGTCTTCGACGAAATCATCATCTACAGACTCGTCCTCGATGTTCACATCCGCATCGTCGTCCGAAGATACGATGCGTCGTTTCGGCTTGGACACACCGGACACACTGGCAGTCTTCTTTGCGCGGTTGTCGGGCTTGCCCTTCTTCTTTGGCTGGGAAGCATGCAGCGGCGAGGCGTCGGGGATGGAAGCGTCCGTGTTGTCATCGGGGAGGAACCGTCTGTCGTCGCTTACACTGCTAGTAAGACCTGCATCGTCCGTGACGTCCACCTGCATGTCCATGTCGGGGTCCGCCAGATGTATGGATGTACGGCCATCGCTATCGACCGTGCGAGCTCGCTTCACCCTCGGGGGCTCGAAGCGGGTATCGGCATCACCACCACCAGAGTCGGCTTCGTCATCCGAGGGGACTAGGGGTCGCTTGGAGAGGGACTTGCGTCTGGCGGAGGTCGACGTGGACGCAGAGGGCTATAATATATAAGACGGAGGTGTTACAAGACCTAAGTGAACCTTTTTTACGGTGGGATGTACCTGTGACGAGCGCTCCTCTGCTGGGCCCTTTGGTATTCTGATTCGTAGCAGCGACATGTGGAAGTGGGACAAGGTGTTGTTCACGTGATCCCGAGTTGCCGGGATCGGCCACAACAACGACAAACAACCGAGTCGCGTCCAAATCGGGCAGTCGCGTTTTCTACGTTCGCCATCCTCTGGCGATGCGACTGCTCCGTCGTCCCCTGCGTCATCTCGCAACGCTCTCGAGGTCGTATGTCAGCCTTGGCCCGTCAGAAAGACCGCCAGCTGTCCATGTCCTGGGCAAAGAATACCCGACCGATTACATGACCAATGTCTCGCCGACCATCGTCTCCAAGCTGCCGCTGAAGCTGCATACCCAGCCGCTGCACCCCCTGTCAACGCTCCGTTCGCTCATAGAGTCGCATTTCCCAACATACGCTCATCTCTCCTCCTTTTCGCCCGTCGTCACCCCGTACCAGAACTTCGACCTGCTCTCCTTCCCCGCAGACCACCCTGGGCGTTCTGTTACGGACAGCTACTACGTCAACAAAGACCTCATGCTCCGCACGCATACATCGGCACACGAGGTCGAGGTGTTTTCCCGCGGCGAGACGAGGTGGCTTCTCACCGCTGACGTGTATCGACGCGACGAGATCGACGCCTCGCACTACCCTGTCTTCCACCAGACGGAAGGCGCCAAGATCGTGACCGCGGATGCGGCCGGTATGCAGGAAATCGAAGACGACAACGCACGGCTCGAGGAACATCTCCGGCGGTCGAACATGGTCGTTGAGGACGTCCCCCATCTGTCGCCCACCAACCCGTGTCAACCCGCGCACGACCCGAAGCACACGCAGCTGATTGCCAAAAACTTGAAGCTTTCTCTCAACTCGCTCATCCTTCATCTCTTTGGCGGACGGTCGGCGGCCGGGGAATCCCTCCGGGTGCGCTGGATCGAGGCCACGTTCCCATGGACGACGCCTAGCTTTGAGGTGGAGGTGTTCTTCCGGGGCAAATGGTTGGAGATCCTCGGATGCGGCGTCATACGCCAGGCTACGTTGGACAACTCGAGTGCGTCTGTAGGGCTTCACACTTTTCGAGAGCTCTGATGCGCTTGCAGACGTTCCGGACAAATTGGGCTGGGCTTTTGGTCTAGGTCTGGAGCGCATAGCGATGGTGCTCTACTCGATACCCGATATACGCCTGTTCTGGTCGCAGGACCCCCGGTTCCTGTCCCAGTTTAGGCAGGGAGAGATCTCGACCTTCAAGCCGTATTCCAAGTACCCGGCGTGCTTCAAGGATGTCAGTTTCTGGCTGCCACACGATATAAGCCTCCATGACAACGACTTCTGTGACCTTGTGAGAGACGTTGCCGGCGATATTGTGGAAGACGTCAAGATGGTGAAGTGATCTCATTCGGGTGGTTTGTCCTGCTAACACCGCACAGACCGACACATACACACACCCGAAGACGAGCCGGAAGAGTGTTTGTTACAGAATAAACTACCGTTCAATGGACAGGTGATGCATACCGGTCATTCCGCTGATCCGAATCAGCTCACCCAGGCATATAGATCGTTGTCAAACGACGAGACGAACGCCCTCCATGCTCAAGTCACCTCACGCCTGCAGAATCAGTTCAGAGTTGAGATTCGTTGAATTAGAAGTGCTAGATGATGATGTCTGGTATGATCATGCATGCATGACGGTCGTCCGACCCCACTCAGAAGCACCTGGAGTGATATCGTAATGTGTACTAATGTCTATCCGCGTACGGCTGCTCGTGAACGTCTACGAATGAGGGGTCATGAAGTATCTTGAACCACTCCGACCTGGGCAGCACGCAATAATCGATCCTTGATCGTATAACCGGTTTTCTGGCACTCCAGCACAGATCCGGGCTCTTTTCCAGGAATGGGTGCTTGGTAGAGTGCCTCATGCCGGTTGGGATCAAACTTTTCGCCTGTGGGATCGAATGGCTTGACGCCGTACGTAGCGAGAGTCGAGAGCAGAAGGCGGTGAGTCATGTCAACGCCCTGATGGAGTTCGACAAGGTACTCCTGAGCAGACTTTGGCGGGGGGGATGAGGAGTCCGGGGGATGAGAGGCGGACGGCTCCGAGGATGAGGCGGGGGATACGTGTGATTTTGGGATGGATTTGAGGGCCAAGGAGAGGACGTCGACGACCCCGAGGAGATCGCCCGCGAAGCGCGTAATGGCATAGTCTCGTTGCTGTTCCTTTTCCCTCGCAGCGTTACGCTGGAGGTTGATGAAATCCGCTTGGAGATATCGCAGTCGGCTCTGATGGGGAATGCAGTCAACTACGCGCGAAGAGGAGTACCATAGCAGAGAAGTAGACTGACGGTAAGGTCGGTGACCTCTGCCTCCTTAGCCTTGAGCTTGTCGAGCACGTCGGCTGGGGGTGTGACCTCCGTCGTTTCGCCCTGTGCATGCGACTTCTCCGGCTGCTGGGCACCGTTCTCCTGGGTGGCCGCCCCGGAATCTGGTTTTTGGTCTGCGGACGCCTGACTCTTGTCGTCTGAGAAGTATCTTGGTGAACATGGGCGGAGGACGTGTCTTGGTGGCCGCGCAACACTGGCTCTGTACGACAGCGAAGCCGTGCAGGAGCGGAACAGTTGTCTGGCGTATGCGGGGTTCATGAATGGCGCTGGCGATGGGCAAGCAAGGACGTCCCCGACTCGGGCTGGTGGAGGACAGAACCAAAATTTTCGGAAATGGGTGATGCTGGCATCGCGTGACCGTGACGCCGACCTTCCATATTTGGACCGAGTCGCTTGCCGCCGGTTCGGTTCACCGCTGTTGGTCGTCGCAGGGTCATCGGGGATGGACGCTTCTTTGTTTTCTGTGGAGGACGTTCCAGCCGGGGAAGCACAGAATTTGCACCAGCAAGCGGACGTTCCATTGCTCGGCTGTCGTGCGCATGCGTGTGTGTGTAGGCTGCACACGTACCAAATCCGGCGATCATATATTGATCATCTTTTGAATGGTGGCCGCGTTGGGCAGCTGCTCGATATCGCGGTTGTTCTTCGTTCGCACTCCCATCCACCGTCCTAGCGCGTCTCTCGCTTCTGCTCGCTTGCCTGCTTCCCTTATATCAAGGCGCCCGTCTTTCCCCATCTCTCTCCCAACCACCACCACCCCTACCACCGCCATGGCTACCCCCAACCCAAAGGTCATCGACGGCACCTCCATCGCCAAGTGTGTCGTCCCCGGTTCCATCCCGCGTGCGGTGTCTAACCTCCCCCCAGGTCCGTCCGCGATGCAGTCGCCCGGAGGATCAAGTCCTACCAGGCACAGTACCCCCGATTCCAGCCATCCCTCGTCATCGTTCAGGCCGGCGACCGTACGGACTCGTCTATCTACGTCCGCATGAAGTCCAAGGCCGCCGAAGAGGTCGGCATCCAGTTCAAACACGTCAATCTCCCCGAGTCGGCCACGGTTGACGAGATCGTCGCCCTCGTCAAGAAGCTCAACGACGACAGCGCCATAAGCGGCATCCTCGTCCAGCTGCCCCTCGGTCCCCACATCGATGCAGACGGTGTCCGCACGGTCACAGAGGCCATCTCCCCTCTGAAGGACGTCGACGGGTAAGTGCTCCGTCCCTATCAGCGCCACCCGTCCTCACTGGGTACCCCTCCCTCCTATCCCAGCTTCCACGCGTACAACATCGGCCACTTGGCCTCCCGTGCGTCTTCCCCGCTCTTTGTCCCATGCACTCCCGCGGCCGTCATCCGTCTCCTCGAGTCGACCGGCGTCTCCATCGCCGGAGCCCATGCCGTCGTTCTCGGCCGCAGCGACATCGTCGGCAACCCCGTCACTGCCCTCTTGAGGAGCAAGGACGCAACTGTCACCCAGTGCCATAGTCGCACCAGGAATCTCGAGGACATCGTGGGTGTGCCGGCTGTGCCTGCGCAGCATTATCTGATCACATCCAAAACTTCTCCAGGTCAAAACTGCGGATATCGTGGTTGCTGCAATTGGTCGCGCAGAATTCATCAAGGGCTCCTGGATCAAGCCCGGTGCCGTTGTCATCGACGTCGGTATCAACTCTATTCCAGGTAAATCCGTTCCTCTTTCATAAGCAGTAACAAACTATATGCCTTTGATCGTTAGATGCTACCAAGAAGTCGGGTCAGCGTCTGGTCGGCGATGTGGATTACTCCGAGGCCATTGCCAATGCCTCATACATCACCCCTGTCCCAGGTGGTGTTGGTCCCATGACCGTCGCGCTCTTGATGGAGAACGTCGCTACATCCGCCATTCGTCTGTTCGAGAAAGCCCTCCAGCGCAGCGTCAAACCTCTACCCCTCAATGTCCTCCAGAAGGTCCCAAGCGACATTGAGATCGCAATGGCACAGACTCCCAAGCCGGTCACTCAACTCGCACAGGAACTCGGTTTGCTTCCTGACGAGCTTGAGAGCTATGGTAAATACAAGGCCAAGGTCGAGCTTAGCGTCCTGGACCGCCTGGCACATCGCAAGGATGGAAAGTACATCGTCATCTCTGGGTAAGTGTGCACCATGTAGGTCAGATATGACAAGTTCATCTCCAGTCAGCATTACTCCAACGCCCCTTGGTGAGGGTAAGTCGACAACCACCGTCGGTCTCGCGCAGGCCATTGGTGCACACCTCGGCCGCCCAGCCTTTGCCTGTGTCCGTCAACCAAGTCAAGGTCCTACTTTCGGTATCAAAGGTGGTGCCGCCGGAGGCGGATATAGTCAGGTCATTCCCATGGACGAAGTACGCAAAGCGACAATCTACTATATATTCCTTGTTGACCTGCTTTCCCAGTTCAACTTGCACTTGACTGGTGATCTCCATGCCGTCACTGCTGCCAATAACCTGCTCGGTATGTATGATACAGAGATGGTTGAGACGCTACTTTTCTGAAGACTACTTCAGCCGCTGCCCTGGATGCCCGCATGTTCCATGAAGCCACGCAGTCCGACAAGGCTCTGTATACCCGCCTCGTACCCAGCAAGAAGGGGAAGCGCGAGTTTGCTCCTTTGATGCTCAAACGTCTCCAGAAGCTGGGCATCCACAAGACAAAGCCCAACGACCTCACACCCGAAGAGATCAACCGCTTTGCCCGTTTGGACATCGACCCCGAAACTATCACCTGGAACCGTGTCCTCGATACCAACGACCGCTTCCTCCGGAAAGTCACACTGGGCCGCAACCCCACTGAACAGGGTCACGAGCGTGAAGCAGGATTCGACATCGCTGTTGCAAGTGAATGCATGGCGGTCTTGGCCCTGACGACCGGCCTTGTGGATATGAGGGAGAGGTTGGGCAAGATGGTTGTTGCCACCAGCAAACGCGGGGAGGCCGTCACAGCCGACGATATCGGTGTCGGAGGCGCATTGGCCGTCCTCATGAAGGACGCCATCAAACCTAATTTGATGCAAACGCTCGAAGGCACCCCTGTTTTCGTTCACGCTGGCCCTTTCGCTAACATTGCGCACGGAAATTCTTCCATCCTTGCTGATCGTGTTGCGCTTAAGCTTGCTGGCACAGAGCCAGGTGAGCCTTCCAACCGTGTCGGCTATGTCCTCACGGAAGGCGGCTTCGGCGCCGACATGGGCATGGAGAAGTTCTGTAATATCAAGTGCCGTGTCAGTGGTCTCAAGCCCGATGCCGTTGTTATCGTGGCAACGACGCGTGCCCTCAAGATGCATGGTGGTGGACCGGAGGTCACACCTGGTAAGCCACTTGCAGACACGTATACCAAGGAGGATCTCGTCATCCTCAAGGAGGGATGCCAGAACCTGGCGAGACACATCCAGAACTCGCGCAAGTTCGGCCTCAAGGCTATTGTGGCGATCAACAAATTCGCGTAAGTTATCGTTGTTGCGCTCCTCACTATCCATTCAAGCCATGCAACAGTTCCGATACCCCTGCCGAGCTCGAGCTTGTGCGGCAGGAAGCCCTTGCTGCTGGTGCTGATGCCGCGGTCGTCAGCAACCACTGGGCGGAGGGCGGTGCTGGTGCCCGTGTGCTCGCAGAGGCTGTTGTCGCAGCGTGCGAAGGAGAATCCGATTTTAAATTCCTCTACGACCTTGATCTTTCTATCGAAGAGAAGATTAATACCATATGCAAGGAGATATACCACGCAGCAGGCATAGAGTTGAGCGAACTGGCTCGGAAGCAGGTCGACACCTATACCCGCCAGGGTTACGGGAACCTACCCAGTACGTGATTCTGGTGGACGTTCGTTGTGATCGTCTTCGCCCCTAACTTCTATGTCTCCAGTTTGCATGGCTAAGACGCAGTACTCCTTCTCCCATGATCCTTCTCTCAAAAATGCGCCATCAGGCTTTACAGTACCTATCCGGGCTGTCCGACTCTCGGCAGGCGCTGGCTTCTTGTATCCCATCCTTGGTGACATGCAGACGATGCCTGGTCTTGGCACGCGCCCAGGTGAAAACCCTCTTGCAAAGCCTGTAACGCTCTTATCTGATGAAAAACCTTGCAGGGTTCTGGGAAGTCGGCCTGGACCCGGAGACAGGACGTGTTGTCGGACTCTTCTAGATGGGTCTTTATTCACACCTCGGTGTGTGTTCAACGACCGGGGGAAACGACACCTGTATCGTGAGGTGCAGCTAGACTTGAGAAAGTTGTCACTAGATTCTCGTGTCTGTACAGGAAGAGCCGTCTCAACACGGAACAGTTTTCGACATTCACCATATGCCTAATATATGCGTTCCGGGTCTTCGACGAGGTTCACACATAAATTCTTGGTCTAGACGACGAATACGTCATACAGACCGCTGTGTTTGTTTTTCAGTGCTTGTGATGCACTATACGTACCTACATATATGAAGTACATACCACATGTCATGCCGTATTTTCCGCACATCTAATGTATGATATATGCAATGGGAACAGTCCATGGTCATTGGGGATGTCTACTTCGTGCTCGCTGTCATGCATAGCCTACTGTAGGCTGTCACGGTGCTCTCGAGGCTGGGCGTGGGTGGATATAGTACCCCCCCCCACGTAATGAAGTCTGTATTTCATTCCTGATGGATTATGCTAGATACTATTTACCTTCACCAACCGCTGAATTGCAAATATGTTGCGTGCAATGTCACAGTTGCTAGATGACTTTAGCTGTTTACCCATCCAACAGCTCAACATATGCAGCCCGCGACACTGTGGTGTCCCTTTCCCGGATTTTCACTATAATCGCGGGTCGTGCTAATCTACAACGACCATTAAGCCAGAAGTCATACGCACTTATAACAACTCACCTTTGAGCCTGCTTGCGGAGGGCAATATATTGAACAACAGGGATCGCACCCAAGGCAAATCCCTCACCCCGAGCGAGGGACACATCGCCAGTCGTAACATACCCCACAATATCTTCCTGTGCAGGCTTCATCTCGGCCAGCTGTACCATTTGAAATCAAATACTCGCTATGTCGAGATATAGACACGATCTCCTACCTCACGTTCAGTTGGTACCTCAGCATCCTCGTACGTACCCGAGGTCTTCTGTGTGGTAGCTTTGAGCCATTTTCTAGCCTCTATATCGTCCATCTTGTATATATTTGCAAGTTCACCAGGTGCACCTCTTCCAACCATCTTGATGCGTATCATGACAAGTGCGGATCGCCACAAGTCTTCCGCAAGTACAGCTTTATCCAGCAAACTCATATGGTACTTTTCACGTAGCTTATTGATTTCGTTCAGGAACTCGGATGGGGTGATGCACACGTTAGAAAGAATGGAAGGAACTTTAGATCCTCGCAAGAGCCAAGGGTGGAGGACAACAGCAGTAGCATCTTCTGGTATTGACATGTTGGCATGGGCATCTCGTTGCGTTGTTACCAACCCTTGCGCCGCATTCGTTAAGGGTGGCTTTTCCAGCCCCAGAACGACGTTCCAATCCGCGCGCCATGGGCTTCTGGTACCTAATTTTCCCCAACTTGCCCTTTTCGCTGGTGGTGTTTTTTCCCATTTCTCTTTCTCCTTTTCGGCGCGCTCTTCCACAGCAATCTCATAAGCACGCGTCGACGGGTAGTCCATGGGAAATGCAGGTGTCCCCGCTTCGAAATACTGTTTCATGCGCTCGCGTTGCCCTGCAAAGCGTGTTCCCGTGTAGATAAGAGAAGATAGGAAGGCCATGGACCATCCAGCAGGGAATAAAAGTGTCCACCCATGAATACCCCGAGAGTCATCAAACGAATATGTTGAACGTGACGATGGGGGACATGATTCAAGAGAGCGCTGGATGAGCATAACTGGAACTCGATCATCCTGGCGAAGGGGATTCAACTTGGTACCAGGTACAAGGAGCTATTGTATGGGCGATGAGCAAAGATACTAGACCCGACCTGCCAGACGCTGACCTTTGAACGGCGTTCGTCAAGATCCTTTTTCTTAAACCTGGGTTTCTTTAATCTGTCCCGCTTATCTTCATCCCAGAGCTCTGTCTGTGCTGTAACTGAACTCGGGAAAACAAGGTTACTGGAAGAAACGGCGGGCGGTTTGGAGGGGTCAGGATAGGAGGATGTAGCATTCTTTGGGGGAAACCTGCAACGCAGATATAAAGTCAAGCCGAGGGAGGGTGTGGTTGTACTTACTTTAAACGAGGGTCAAGCACCTTGAAACCGACGATCATTCTACGTGGAATATTGGCAGGCGTTTGGAGATCGGACAATGTCTCCCAGAACTGTCTTATCAAATCAGAAGAGATCCAATGGACGCGGAAGCGGGCTGACCTTCTTAAAATCCTCTCGCTCTTCGCCCCCGGCAAGAGACAAGGCACCCCTGATAACTTGAGTGGATTTTGGTCCCATGATCTCGAAAGCATTAAGACTTCCTCTTAAATCTATAATTTCGATTTTGGATGTCAAGGTTGGATTTTTCTGCTTATCCGCTTGTATTGCATGTGACGCAGAAGCCTCCAACGCTCGTAACACGTCTTCAAATACAGCAGGATGGGCGCGCACCCATATGATCCGTGTTCGACGTAGAGGATCGGGTTCGGCCATGCCGTTGTCAATTATTTCTTTTTCTTTCCCTTTGTGACTGCGCTGGATAGACACCTGGGCCTCCCCACTGGATGAGGACGCATCATTCGGTGAGACCGATTGCCAGATGATTGTAATGGGTCCCACTAAGCCAAACGGCCACCGTGCATGCTCATATATGTGTGTATCGCAAGCCCGGCTGCCGGACATGCATCTAAAAATACTAAGAACATTTGCATCACAGCAAACAAGAGATGACCAACTGTTTGAGACCAGGACCTTGAGGGTCGCAACAGGCTTCCAGGGTAGCGAGGAGGATGGTTTGTGGACCCTGGATCTCGATAGTTGCATAGTATGAGGCGTCATGTAGAATCGAGCCATGTACAGAGGCACGGTGAGATGGTCGAAACGCCTTCTCTGTTGGGGTGACAGCCTAAAGGGATGGCTCAAGAACAGTGTCGATGGAAAATATAAGAGGAAACGCACAAGCCGATACCCCCACATATTCTCCATTTTTGCGCGTTTGGCATGCCAAATGTGAGTCTCCAGCCAAGTTTTATCACCTGACATGACGATGAGAAGGCAGTAAAGTCCTTGGATATGACTTACGCTGCCGCCTCAAAAAAGATTCTGTCCGGGTTACCCTGTTTGCTTTACCTCTTTTGGGAGGGGTTCGGCCACCACTTTTGTGCTTTACAGGATCCATCTGCAGTGGGATGAGTTGTCTGGATAGCACCATTACTGAAACAACTTGCTTCTGCACGCGCTTTCTCCCGGAGGCGCAGAGGGACACGCCGAACGTCATGACTAGCCGCACGACGCCGAAGATGTCGAGGAAGTGTCTGCCATGCACGATGGGTAGAGCTGTCCCTGGAATATAGAATGCGTCAAACTCAGCCGAGGTGCATAGCTCTGTGTTGTGTTACCCGGCAGCTTTGATAGCACTTTGCATGGCGGAAATCTCGTATGCTCGCGCCTGGTTGACTGTAAGGATACATGGGACACGGCCTAAACGTGAGGATAGCTACCTCGGTAAAACGTTCCACGTCAATTGATGAAGGTAAGCCCTGCGAAGCTGGGCGATCATTTCAGCCAGGGTTAGGTAAATAGGGCCAAGGAGCGTACTATCGAAGTTGACCACTGTCTTGGAGGGACCCGGAGCCGCGTTTGCTTGACGGTCACCCTGGCCACTAGAGCTATGTACGGTTGGCTGGACGGCTATTGTACGCGCATCAGCCATCTTGAGCTTCTTGCGATCCCGACCATTGAGGTCCTTGGACTCTTCGCCCTTGCGCTTGGGTGGCATACTTATCCAAAGTATTCGTGAGTTGAGTGACCTGAGCTGTTCACCAGGTACACTGAACTTCGCTTGCGTTCACGTGACTGCAACTCTCACATCGGCCACTTCACAAGATCACATGTCGCCTATGATTCTTGTCTCAACTCAGCATCTTTGGTAGACATATAATTCGCCAGAACTGTAACTGTATCTGGAGCATCATCGCATAGATTCCGTACATACAAACGGAAACGGAAATGATACGATTTATGTCCAGGAACCAAGCTGCTTACCACCAGGCATTCTCCCGGCGGGAACGGAGAACGAATCAGGGATCGCCTGCGCCTGCGCCTGTGAAGAAGGCGAGCTACTAGCAAGGCTCCCGCTCTGCTGGTCGTAGATAATCACGTTGAGAGCAGCACCGACATCGCGATAGTACGTGTTGTCCTCGCTGTCAATGTAGGAGAATGAGTTGTTATTGCTACCGCTCCCCTTATTGCCTGCAGAAGACACAGTGAAGGTTCCAGCTGGAGCAGCGTGGATGAGCACCAGTGAAGCACTAAGGTGACGTAGTGACTTGCCTGCCAATTGGCGTTCTGTGATAGTAGAACAGGGAAGGAAAGGAGCGGGAAGGAGTTGCCGGTTATAGGAATGATCGAATGAAGTAAAGACTATTATGCGTGTCGATTATTAGACGAGCGCGTCTGCAACGGAAGACCTACACGAAATGAGGGTGCGAGTGACGTCCAGATAAGTCACATTGATATACAAGGGGTACTCGAAGTTATCGACGACAACAGGAACTCCATTGTGGGTTGATTGCACCGATCCAGAGGATATTTGAGCGACATTCTGTGCAATCATATATATAATGCAGTATAGGCCCGTACCGCATACTTACCTGAGTATTGGTGTAGTTGATGTAGTACTGGGTATTCGTGAAGTTAAGATTCTGATAGAATACGACCTTGTTCTCATTTCCGCTACCACTAACCACGACCGACTCGATATGGATGTACCGCTGTGCTTTGACGGTGATATTGAGATCAGCTGCGCTCATACTAGCAGAGGTCTGGGTGACGGCGTACGGCTGGGCGTCGTATGTGGTGATCCGGCCTGTCGTGGGCTTCCCAGAAGGGTCTGTGACGACTTGGAGTAGTCCCGAAACATACCAATTATTGTTGATGGTGTGGTTAGCTTCTGCAGACACTACGTCGATCGAGACATTGTGCGGAAGCCCGTCAGCGAAGATGGGGGCGAACGGTGTCAGGTCGAGGAAGTACGTCGGGAGGTCAATCGCGCCATAGGCAGCGATAGGCCGCCAGACAGCTGGATTGATGCCACCCGTAAATATGACGGCATAGGGCAGAGCAATGCCAGCAACTCTCCCGTCGACCAACAGACGCACCTCACGGAAGGGTCCCCTAGGGTAGGTGAGTCCTGCGGGCAAATCATTAATATATTCGTCCGCGGCGTTAGAGTACTGCACAAAGCCCATTAGTGATTCCCGTTAATCTAGAGTGAAAAGGCGCCATACCCAAAATTCTTCCTCTCCGTTTCCAGAGGCATATAGTTCCGCGTAGATCTCGACGGTGTTTTGAGGCAACGTCACGTTCAGCTAGGAAAGCTTCAGCGGTGACTTTAGCAATGACTAAGTACGAATAACCCACAGAGAATGCAGGAGGAACGGAGGCGTCATTAGCCAAAGTATCGGACATGGTCGAAATTGGAACAATCAAATTGGACTGGCCCGCTGTAGGGTGCTCCTCGGAGGATGAGTAAAAGGTCGCGTACAGGGTTGCTTTGAAGGCGAGAATGTCAGAAGTTTACGGCTAGCTAACACGGAACTACGCACTAGCATATTCTCCCGTATACGTGCTAGTGACAATATTGTCAAGTTCAAGCATGAATGTGCCAGGTTTTGCAAAGAGCGGAATGTAACGCGTCACGTCCTTTATGTATGTCCAGATGATTCCGTTGGGCGTCGGTTCAGGGGTGGAAGTGCGCCAAACTGTTCAGGAAGTGTGAGTTCGGCAAAGAAGAGTAGAAGGCACGAAGGAAAACGCGTCCTCTCTGTGTTTTGGAAGGTAAACACGCCGAGACGGTCGTATTGGGTGCCATTGGACGTGGCCGTAAAATTCAAGGTCACAGCAGCCCACGACCCCGCTTGGCCACATTCAGTTGGTGGGCTAGTTCAACGTCAGAGATTGTTGAATCCGCTGCGAGGGAACTCACGTATATTGCACAATCTCGGGACTACGGTAGAGCATGAGCCGACATTGTGGATGCGGGTGGGTCCACTTACTTGTAATAGGAGTTGCCGAAAGTACGCCTGTGAACCACTATGCTCAAATCCAGGTGCAGTGTTTTGAAGAACCTTTTACTTACTCGAGAATCTTTATGGTGCACGTCTTTGCATCGCTGGGGACGGGGGGTGGCTGAGTAACCTGAAAGTTGACGAGGGCTTGCGCAATGGACAGGGGGGAAAGAACGAAGCTTGCCAACGATGCGGCGAGTTTCCAACCGGATAACATCGCGCGCAGTAGTACGGTAAGGAACGACTGTGGGTTTGTTAGATTACTAGAAGTGGTGATGTTGAAGAATCCGCTGGGAGAAAATGCGGGGCTAAACATTATTCCTTGGCTTGTCGTCGCGAGGCCAGATGGTAACCGACATCGACGTGGACGGTGCACAAGGGTTACATCGTCACGGTCAGCTCGGATTACCCAGCGTTGCAGTATTCCATCAAACGCGTGATTGCGGGCTGGGATGTTCATCTGGCTGGTTCTCAGTACATTGCCATGCAGACGGGAGGACGTCTCCTGTAATTGCAAGTGCCCATGGACATGGCGGTCAGGATGTGAGTAGCAGATGGAGATTTTCCGAGTTTCCCAAGTAGGTATGGAATCAATCATCCTATGATGCAATAGCGTAGGCAATACGACCCAGTAATATTGCTTTGGAACTCGAAAAAATTTCACTAATCAAAGCTTTACAGGTTCGTCGTCAGAATTCGTGATTAAATATGTCTCCTGAGTGGGTAGGTTCGCTACTCCCAGTCGCTGCCTGCCCACTCTCTTCCCTTCGCCTGTAATCCGTCCCGTTTGGATCTTCTGGGATCACCAGGTCCCCTGATCCGTTTCCCTGCGGATATGTAGAGTCGAGACCTGTATCTGCAATCGTCGAGCGATTCCTAGACTTCCTCTTCTTCTTCTTAGGCGCAGGAGCAGCATATGCGTCCTCTGTCCGTGCCCATCTATCCTTCTTCTTTTTCTTCTTCTTCCCAGTGGCATCCCCTAGTTCCGGGAGCGTGTCGTCAAAGTTGGCTGGGTACCGCCATCTGCCACCACCCGATTCCACCGTCTGCAAGCTACCTTCTCGACTCTTGTTATAGTAGGTCTCGTCTTCGGGCCTCCAGAGCCCATCTCCATTGGCCCTCGTCTGAGATGAGTCGTCCGTCGAGGATCGGGGTGGCCCGACTTGGCCTTCTTCCAACGGCTGCCCTTCGAGAGTAGAATCAGGGTTCCGGTCCTGGTATCTATGCGCCCACTGTGATCGCTTTGTGTGGCGCCTGATAGTAGAGGTGTCGACAAGACCAAGACGCTGCGCCCATTTGGGCGTGCGTTTGTGGTTCTTGTTGTTCCGGACGTTCTAGAGATGATCGATATCATGTCGCGTTACAAGGGACATGAGGGAGATGGGTATTAGAGTGTGACTTACCTGAATGTAAAAGTTGTGGACATGGCCTGTGCAAAACCGTGAGTGTGTGGCATCCCGGCCGAACCCAATGAACCGACCTGGAATGTAACCAGCGATAGTTAACAATAAGTTGAGCCAGAAATCCTTTCCAAACCCGAATCGCATTGCAACGGCTGAAAGATCGTCTTCAGTCGAGAATGCCAGCGGACGATGAGAACTTGGTCGGACATACCGAGTGGCGGGAAGAG
>JADGIP010000357.1:0-20673 GCA_016618355.2 Astraeus odoratus | reverse complement strand
TTTTCACTTCCCAGTAACTCTTTTACTTGCACTGCCAGCTCAGCAGCAAACTTTGTCCTTTCCAGATGCTTCATCCAAAATTGAGATGAATATGATAGGTGGGAAGAAATGTCTGCTTCAATCCTCTCCACCAAATCAGTCACTTGCCAGTTGCATAAGTAGGATGTATCCAACTTGCAGATGTTGAACTGACATTCATTAAAGAGGATAGACTGCTAGGTTTGCATCCATGGTCTTGCCAACAAAGTAGTCTCCACTGCGGGAAGCATCTGTGAGCAAGTCATAGAACAATGCATGTAGTGGATGGATGGGCTTGGATACATCAGTCACTCCACTAAACAAACTACCCATGAATCCTAGAATGACATTCACTTCGTAGCGGTCATCCTCATGGCACGCATGGAATTCAGTGTACATATTGGCAGGGGCTCGAAAGTGGACAGAACCTGTAGTGGAACCGCTTCAGGACAGGTGGCTTCTTGCCCATAACACTGTCGAAAATTGCATTGTACATGGCATCCAGTAAGTTCTCTTCCTCAGATCTATGGCTCATCACTGTAATAAAGCACTCCTTGACTGTTTTTCCAGCGGTGCTTGTCTTGATGTACTCGCAGGCAAGACAAGCCCACTCAAACAGCCCGTTCGATTTATGAGCGAGTTGCCGAACCTCCGTCTTACCAATTTCCTTTTGGTTGGCGAATTCAGAGGTGACATATAGGTGAATATCATCCGCCGTCGGTACACCATCCAGTGACACATCCCTGACATGAGGTAGATTCATCAGGTTGCCCTGGACATCTGGAAATGGTCTTGACGTGACGAGAATGCGGAAGCTAGGTGGGAAGGAAGAAGCCGGTGTAGACAGAATGGGAAAGATATCCTTGCGGGAAGCCTCCGATCCAGCCTCATCGAGCGCGTCGATCACTATCACCACCTTCCTAACCAGATCACCTCGAGCGCAGGCACGATAAGCTTTTCCCACTGTTGAATGGTATCAGGGGTAGTCTTGAGGGAATAATCCACCGTAATGGCATCAGCTACCGTACGTCGCAGTAGGGGTCATGATGCGCAAGATGGTGTGCAATGGTCGTGAATATCCTTCACTCTAGGCATTCGGCCTGTCTGTCGCGAGTAAAGCAGAAGTATGACCCAGGCGTTCCCGCGTTCTTGCACCACAGCGCGATAGTGTGAGCGATGGCAGATTTCCCTTTTCCAGCTTGGCCATGAAAGTAAAACAGCCGCGGTACGTTCGGGCCAGGATCATTAATCCAGCGCATGACATCCGCCAAAAGTTGTCCTCTCGTGCCATCCAAGCATTTCTTCCTAGTCATCATCCCAACCTCTTTCGCATACTTCATCCCTTCAACCTTGAAATCATCGGACAAGCGCAGGACGTTAATGTGAATGGATTGCACTGCACGATCTCGGTATAGTTGCATTAATGCATCCAAACGTTGGTAGAGGTCCTCAATATTGGATTGTGTCCAAGAAAAACTGTTTTGCAAATCGAGCGGCTAAGATAGTCTTCAGCAAGAAAGTTGTAGCATCAGCTAGCAGGCGGAGCATACCGAAACTCTTCCTTTCGGAATATTTAACGATGAACTCCGAGAAAGTACCAACTACTTGGGCGATCTATACCAGAATCTGCTCTTTTTAAACGTTGGGCATTTCTTACTTGCGTTTGGAGCTATTCTGGTAAGATAGTGCTGTTCGATGTTGACCGTCGGATGTAGACAACAGTCGTGTGGTGGGTGGTGGGCTCTGGTTGCAATCAAATGCTGTGCGGCTGTGCCAGTGAGGGTATGATCAGACTGATTCGAGCAGCGAGGACGCGCTCAAGCATGGACGACGTGAACCGATGCGAAGTATTCTGTGATATCATCCACGAAAGCGAGCAATGGCTACAGTCTCTCCCGGATGTCCTCTATCACTCCCCACGGGTCTCATCCCAATTGTCTTTCTCCTCTGTCCCTAATTGACATCACTCTGCCCAGTACCTACACGGGCGTCGGGAAGCTCAACAGCCCGACCACAACACCCAAACACGAGAACAGCTCCCAATACATCCGCACGCTAGCTAGAAAGGCCTTGCTCAGTGCTTTCCATCTCGTCCGTATTCCACGTGTTTGGGCGACCATGGCTGCGACCCCATCCCATGTCTCGCACAAATCGCTGCTCCTTGAAACAATCTAAAGCCGCTCTTCTCCCAAAACTGTTGCCTACAATTGCTGCCCCCTCGCACAACTTGCTGCTCTTAGCCTTGCAGAAACTGCCAGCACCTCAAACATGTTGCTGAGCCCTTGCACAAATTGCCAGCCCTTCGCACAACCGCCAGCAATCACAAACCACCAGCCGCTTACACAAATGCTGCCGCACCAAGCCCCTCGAACCCCCCAGCTCCTTGCAAACACCACTGTTACTTCACGGATACCGCCAGCCTTTCACTCGGCTCCAAGCCGCTAGCCTCGTGCACAAACCACTAGCACTTGCACAAACCACCACCGCCTCAGCTAATCGGCGAACTCCTTGCGCAGACCGCTGGCCACTTGCACAGTCAGTCAGTCCCTTGTATTAACGGTCAACACCTCCCACTACCTCGCACAGATTCCTGCCACCTTGAACGAACTGCCAACTCTCCGCACAAATTACCGCCCCTCTCACAAATGGCGGGCCATCCACACAAACTATCGTCGCCTTGCAGTGACGGGCGCAAATCCCGAAGTCGGGTGTTAGTGTGATTTCGAGGGTAGCGCAGCACTGGTGCTGGTGCTAGATAAGTACGTCTACCTGACCTCTTTCGGTGAGGGGCAGACCCGTCCATTGTTGTCCGACAGTGGCCCACGAGCCGAAACGGACAGTGCGCAAAAGCAGTACTACTTGACTAATCTACAAGGGCGTGCGAGTAAAGGATGGAGTGGAAACATAAGGTAAGACGACTGGATGATAGTATAGTCACCATAGTTCGGGAATGCGTTCGTCTTGGACGAGTGTTTTTCCAGGTGTTGTACTTCGGCCGCGGTCTGAGTGGAGCCATTCAAAAATTTCTTACGCTCGTGGTGCTTTCCCTTGGGGATCCCTGTGGATGCTCCAGGTTGCGATATGATCTGATGGAGGTGCCCTTGAGAGGGTCCCACCAACTAGTGTCAACCGCCTCGATGGGAGGCGTACCGATCGAGCTTTAGTTGAAGAAAATATGCACTCCCTTTCGCCTTTCACATCCTGAGGACGTTTTATCTTGGACCGAAAGTTACGCATTTTTGAGTTGTTGCCTGAGTTTAGGTAAAATGTTCGACATTGATTGCTGGACGTAGCGGCTTGTTGTGTGTGGGTAGTGGCCCTGGTGAGGATTTCAGATGACTATGTCGTACATAGCATGATCTATATGGCCCTAATCAGGGTCAGACACCTGCCGCGTGGACGGATAGTTTAGTTTACATACATAAGCACCTGATACCTACAGCACGGTATAAGGAGACTATCGCACATTTTGTTGTTGAAGTAGCTAGCTTTTCCCTGAGTTCGAGATACCATGGAAAGCCGGACAACTATGCTCTTTGTACATGAAGTTCTGTTGATGACAACAAAACCTCTTCTGTTGGTGTGCAGCAAAATTGTCGAGTTCATCCAGATATTTGCAGCTAAATATGAAATCACGCCGGAGGCCCCTCATGAATGTACACTTGTATAATCTGTTAAGCGGGTAGTGGCTAGATAGTGTTAATAAGCAGTGTTCTCCTTCAGTTTAGAGTGATCGGACATACCTCCTAGAGCAAGTTATGGGACCAATTCCCCCAATGTCTTAGTGTGTGTCATTATTCAGGAGGTTGGGGATAAGCCCCTAAGTACAGTACATAAGGCCAGTATCACAGGGACTGAAGGAGCGGCATGAGCTCTTACTCGCTGCGTGATTCCCTCTAAGATCACTCAAGCTGCTCTCATATTCTTTATCTAAGTTTGTCTCTATTACTATTAAGCTTCTATCTTATCTAGGGCCATCGCTTGCCCAGCGTTTTACGTATACGCCGTCGTTAGCGCTCGCTATTGCCTCGTTTAGACCCTAAAAACGAGGTGATAGCGAGCGCTAGCAATGGCGCTATACGTAAGACGCTGGGCAAGCGACGGCCTTAGATAAGATAGAAGCTTAGTAGTAATAGAGACAAGCTTAGATAGAGAATATGAAAGATAATCTAATCTCACGATTGACTAGCTCTCATGGTGACTATGACTCTGGTCAAGCTAGGTTTACCACGAGCTCAAGCCGGAGTTACAACAGGTTATCATCTTGTCCTGTCCCCACATTTCTGTCGATTTCAATTTGACGACGATCGACGGCAGTGTGGGATAAGGATTGCAGCTGAGTAATCGTACATAGCACCATATGGCCCTTACGGTTGGACATCTGCTCTTTGATTCTTTGAGAGAAAGAGAGTGGATCTTTACATACCAGTGAATTTCGCTACTAGAACTTGTCATCATTCCTGACTCAATGCTTCATCACAGATTTGAAGTCTTCAAGCCAAATACTGCACCGCCACGTCCATCCGATCAATCACCACTGCCTCGATAGAACGACACAAAAACCATGCGCCAGCTCTCTCCAGCCTTGTCTTCCTTGCCTTGTCCTGCTCTCGGGTCCATTCCCTGTTGGGTTATCTAGACACTCTTCAAGTGGCATCTGTCGCCATGGATATCATTGCCAAGAACTCCGAGACGAATATCGATAAGATCAACCTCTACAGTGAGTGTGCTACCAGTTGCCCTAAGCGCGTCTCTCGAAGAGCTCATTATGTTATCTCGTCACTGACTAGCACTAAGCGCTTTCGTGCCTATACTCGACGAGCGACGGAAGGACATCGAACAGATCGAAAAACAGACCTTCAAGTATGGCGAGCGCTATAGGCATAATGTAGATCTACGTCCGCACGGCCTCATAACTGTACATATCTGACCCCTACGCCATCTAGCTGGACGTATACTACCCCCAACAGCCTATTCTAACCCCAAACGGAAAGGTGCCGGTCCTATTCTTCATCTATGGCGGAGGATACAACACAGGCTCGAAGCAGTTCCCGCCGCCGTACGAAATGGGATACCGCGCGCTCGGCTCCTTCTTCGCCCAGCGCGGCTTCATGACCATCATACCCGACTACCGCCTCGTCCCCGAGGTCCGCTTCCCAGCCGCATCGCAAGACATCCGAGACGCCATCTTATGGGTCTCGCAAAATGCCGACAAGATCAAGTCTTCTTCGTCCAGTCCGGGCTCGACGTCTATACCAGAGCTGGATTCGGAATGTATGTTTGTGATGGGCCATTCGGCTGGAGCTGCGCACGTCAAGGTGATGACGATGCACGAGGACGTGCGGAAGACGGTCCCACCACTCAAAGGCTTGATATGGAGTGCGGGTCCGTGGTTCTTCGACGTCAGGGGTGAATCGTTCCACACAAGTGGACCTGTGAGGTTCTATTTCGGAACGACGGAGCAGCAGCGCGAACGGGAACCACGAACGCTATGGAATAACCTGTCTGAAGAAGAGATAAAGGCGTTTCCAGATATTCTGTTGGTCCAGGCAGAGAGAGAGCCGGATTGGTTACAGGTCACTGGAGAAGAGGTCATGAAGGATTTGGAACGACGGTTGGGGAGGAAACCCAAGAGGATTGTAGGGATGGGACATAATCATGTGAGTCCAAATTGGGCACTTTGCTCTGGACAGGGAGAAGAATGGGGTTACGAAGTTGCAGAGTGGATGAAAGAGAAGATAGATCAGGGTGCTGCGTCATGATAGAGTAAACTTGTGGTACGTACATCCCATTTTTTCACGTATGTAGGCCTTACATAGCACTCTAGACACAGAACATCTTTAGGTCATCGAAGCCTCCGAACATGTGTTTGCGAGACTTTTGGTAAGGGCCACTGCAGACTGCGATTGTGTTGCCGCATAGCTCCTTCCGCATTTTCACTATGACATTGATAATTAAGGGACAGCTCTCTTGTCTTGGTCCATCGTCCACTTCCTATTGCCTCTGCACAGTGCATCGTGCTATCATGAGATCTTATATGCAAAGAGCTTCTGTTTGCCAATCGTATCCGCTTTCCTGTGACTACTGGAGTGAACACAATTACTGGCTAGTTATCTACCACCACTGAGGATTGGCAGTTTACACCTTCTACCCCCTTGCCATTACCATCTCTCATACCCATGCCTATTAGGTATCATTCAAGCATAATAATTTCATAAGAGATCCCTGTCAGATAGGAGAACAAGGAATAACTTCATCCAATCATAGTTCCAAAATGCAAGATCCTGCAGAACAATTATTGGTCTATCTTGCAGTGTCGCGAGAAAAGCTAACCATAGATAAATGCCTAGTTGGTTGTGGAATCCGTGTAGATATGGCTGGCAAAGCCAATTTCATTGCTGGTCGAGTTAAAGGCAACATAGTAGCGTTGACTGTATAAACATGGAGATCAATTAGTGAGTCTTAGCAGGACATGAGGAAATACATACAAGAAAGGGATTCCGAGCGAGAAGGCCATCCTGGAGTCAGCGGGCTGTCTTTGAACAGTAAGAAAGATCGCGCTGTTGAGCGACGAACGCGGATGGATTTGTGCATTGGGACTGAGGGGGTAAGATTCACCACCGATGACGATGTACAATGTTTGGAGATTGTTGTACTGATTCTGGGAAATGTAAGGCACGCCAGAGGGGTGTAAGATGGCACCAGTAGCGAGTACGTAGACCCCAAATGCAGCTATTCGAATGGCATGAGACGGAAGCGTCCTCTAATATCATCATCGCAGAAGAGGCTAATACGCACCACTAGCAATGGTAATCCGAGGTGCGCCAGTGTCCAGATTACCGGATCCAAAGTGAAGGATCTCCGTGTCATCACCATAGCTGATGGCAGCATCAACCCCCCAGAAGTATTTTGCGGGGGAGTTTGTAGTGACAGGCATGTATTTCACAACACTGGTAAGGACGGTGCTGTGGATCTGACCAAATGAAAGAAGTCCACTACTACCCGCAGTTCCTGGTGTGAAGTAAACACCGAGGAATGGGGAACTGATGGACCCTTGGCTGTAGAGATTGTCGACGACTGTGGGGATTAGTTTACCATCTGAGCTAATTCCGATAGTCAGTCTAGTAGGGCCAAGCCCCAGAATACCATCAATGCCGGCTGGAAAGCCATTGACCTCTGTCGGTACACCCATTCCCTGGCGTTTGATAATCAAAGCACCAAGTCCGATGGTGTCATTATATGTCTGTCCCTTGAAAGATGTGAGTTGACTAGCATAGGTGGTCTTCTACAGTGGGTGGGCCAAAATGCTGAGTATTATATACTCCTTGAAAGTAAGACATACAACAGTTACTCCCGTAGCACTGCTGGCTGATCCTTGCACATACGGATTGTGCTCCAGTGCACCAACCCAGGTATATGCACTGCCAGTATCAACAGCAACCTTATCTGGAAAACCCTGGTTTAGAATATTCCGATCTTATCGAAAGGGACCTTACTTGCATGTACTTGTGGAGCTGGTGACGAGGTAGACACAATAATACCCGCTTCGATCTTTCTGTACGAAGACAGTGTTATCACGCTTCTCTATCCGATTGTTGTATAGAACATTCGCTTGCATTGGATCTGAGACGGGAATAACTGGCATCTTCGTGATGCCTAAAAGCGGAGGAGAAGCATGGGTGCTGGATAAAGCAAGGAGGATGAAACTAAACAGGGACTTGGAAGGGCTCATGATGACCCTACATACGAATAGAGGATCGGGGGAGCTTCGTCGACCCCATCGATCGCCTTGTCGGGTACCCTCGCTGATTCGATTGCTCCGGGGATCACCGACTTTCTTCGTCCATTAAGCAGTTCTGCATAGATGCGATAATCGTATCGAGAGTCCGAGACACTGACCAGTACCAGTTTCTGATATGCATGGTCTGTAGTTATGTGGACGATGAGGAATGAATATGTCGTAGATAACGTACAGGAATATTGTAGGCAAAGTGAGTGGCTGCTGCCTCGTCCCAGATCAAGTCGCAACCCCTCGACAGTCACGTGTGTGCGACGTCCAACGACCATTGCAATGCTGAACGACCACCAACCTAACCCCTAACTACCCCGCTACCGTCCATGTATTATCATGCAATACTTTATCTATCTGAGTAGCTATCTGAAGAAGGAATGCTGCACGCCCCGGGCCCCTGGTATGTCTTTTCTTCCCCACCTTCCTAAAGTCGCAATCCTACGGTGTGTTGCGATATATAAAAAAAGATGTTCCCTCCGACCCTCTCCTTAGACTCGAGTCGCAGCTAGCAAGCACAGTGTACCAGGGGGGGTTGAATTAGTCGATTTGAACACGGGTTCAGCAGATATATCGAGCAAGGAAGCTTCGTGCGCTAGTTTCCATCGTGACAGATCGAAGTGTGCTTACAGGAATGGAGTCTGGAAATTATAGACTCACAACTTCGCCGCAAGGTCCTGGGTATGTTCATATTCAGTAAGGTGAATATGAAAATCCTTACTAAATTGTTACGCCTTGCAGTGGTACTTATATTCATCTAAGAATGAGTCGAAGAGGATACTTATTGTACTCTCATTGTTACAGGATTTTAAGGGATACAAAGGTACGAATCGCACGTGTGTTCGTCTATACCCAGGTACGTATACAATTTTGAAAAATCATTTCCAATCAACCAGAATTCTTCTCACCCAGGCCCAAAATATGACTGCTAAAAGATGGTGGCGGATTAGCGACTTATCGCGTCGCAAGTGCTGCAAGTAGCACGTCAGTGTCTACTTTTGCGGCTGCAGGGCCGGAACGAGGGGGGGAGAACGGACGTCAGCCAATGCTTACGTTACATACCAGTAAGTGAGAGAACTCCTTTTACCTTTTAATACCAATCGGACGAACGTTTGTGCCAAGTGCGGATGGTCCTGTTCGAGTTGTCGCATGCTCGCCCTCGAGAGTTTCCACAGGACCGCAGGTCGTTCGACGATGACGGTTGCGTTCCGCGGAAGACCGGATAAGGCAGAGAGTTCACCCGCAAGCGTCCCTGAAACCATCGACTCCTCAACGACAGGCGTGTGTTCGGCAAACTTGTATGATGCCCGCAGGATGCCCGATTGAATGATGTACAACCCGTCCGGCTCGTCCCCCATTTCCCAGAGGACGTGACCTTCCGGGACGGACGCACGTTCGAAGTAGGGGACCAGATGGGTCAGTGCGTCTCTGTCGATTTCGTCATGGGGTTGGAATGCTTTGAGGAGCGTGCTCAGTGGCTCCGAGGCCATGCTGTGGGAAAGGAGTTCTGTCAAGCAATGTAAGCGATACACTTGGGACCACAAGTGCAGACAACGCCTACCTCCAGCGATGGTCTGGTCCCCGGCAGCCCGCAAATGCATATCCCTCGGCGAACCCGTAGGCATATCCTGGAAACCGAGAGCCAGTCGCTGGCGCCCCGGAAGGGCTATGAACGGGAGATGTCATTAACGTCCATGCGAAGTGCATTGCGACTTACCAACGGGAGTACCGCCTGTCTTCTGCACCCTGAACCAAGCACGAAGATACGCATTCTCAGTCCCTTACGTACTCCGTCGGTTAAAATAACCAGTCATAGAGGAGCAAATACTCACATTCCAGTGCGTCGTGGAGTGTCTCGCAGAGTTCCACTTGGGGCTCCTCCAGTATCCCACAACAGGCTAGTGCCTTACCCACCGCAGACTCGGCTGACACACCGCAGAATACTAACACGACCCCCTTGGCCGCGAGTAACCTCTGGACTCTCACGAATGCTTCCGCAGACGACATATCCACACCAGCTACCAGTGTGAGGTCCACTATGACGAAACGCACAGGGTTGCGCCGCCAGTTTGGATCCTCCACAAGGCTGCGGAGTGTGTCCTCCACATGCACGATCGTACCGAAGAAGAGGAAGCCTTGTAATTGGAGAATACGCGTCTGTTTGGATACCTCTCGAATGTAAGCCCTGTGTGCGGCCGGACGTCGGACGGTGGACATGGCCGCATCTCCCGTATAGCATGCCCTGATACTCCGCCGCTGGGAGTTTTGGATGACAAAGAAGAAAGCTTGGTGCATCGGACCATGAGCTTGGTAGGTTGCGGCGTAAAAGCGAAACTTACAGCTGACGATTATACCCAGTAGAACGCCGATCACAAAGTCCCAAACAGTCATTGTAACCATGATACTGATGATGGTGATGTACTCCATCCGGCTAACTCGGTGCCTCGTGTCCCACAGCGCCTCTTTCACGAGATCGATACCAAGCACAAATATGAGCGCACTCACAACCACCACAGCTAATTCAAGAGCATTCAGTGCCCGAGCTATTTTTATAGGAACTTGTAAGAAAACAACGTACGGATATAGGCAACCGGTGCCGTGCCCAAGATTAAAAGGAAGAAAGTGGCTACAGCGAGCATGAAACCTGCGACCCTGGTACCCCCACCTAGCCGATAGAAGCTGTGTTGAGATTAGTCCATGTAATATAGTGTATGCATCTGATGCGCACAGTAAGGTGTTCACATAAACAAGGTAATTCGGACTAGGTATCCGAGTCAGCATACGTCGTCTTTACCGGATTAGAACATCGTACACAGATCCAAGCAGACCAGACAACAGATTTGAAAACCCATGACCGACAAGTTCTTTGTTCGTGTCAATATCCTGATCCAGCGAGACGGCTGTGGATCATGATAAACTACAAGGAAAGGGGAAATGGAGTAGCGCATACACAAGGCGGGAACATTGAGAGGTGGGTGCAAAACATTGAAGAACAGTCTATTGCAAATGAGAGGATATGAACAGATTGCGCAGGTCGATATAAATGGAAACATACAGCGCAAATTGAGTGGGCAGGGTGTACCATATCGAAGACCACCTGACCAAGGCAGGATCTTTGCGATGTCAAATATATGTACTCAAGGACAACTCGGACAGTGGAGTGGACTTACCATAGTAAGAGTAGAACCCATACCATTTGTCCTCCAACCCAGCTGTTCCTTGTGCGGACTCGAATAACCAACCGTCTTTACGAAGCACGTGAAGGTCTAGACCAGCCGCGGCTACAATGACGTAAAACACGGTAGGTATAATTAAGAAGTCTGGGCCACGGAGGTCAGGAGGTCCAATTCCCTGATATTTTTTCCCGATGGTATACGAGGTAGACTTACAGACGGGGAACAAAAGCTGATGTTTCCAGCGTGACGTAACCACCCTCAGAAGGATGGCAAGCGCAAGTGGGGGGACCCATTGTGCAAGGGCATGGACATCAGACGCGAAGTATCGGAGTGTGTCGAGGGTGGGTGGATCGAGTGCATCTGATGGAAGCCGGGTGCTGACTGTCAATCTTTGGAGTCGAGAACAGCGGAAGTCGAAATCAATCCATCAAAGTTCAATACAACCAGTACAATATGTGGAGAGTGGCTCACCCGGTGAGAATGAGGAACACGCCAACACCGCCGATACAGCTGTAATGTATAACGTCAACGAACACGTCAAAGAGTCACGTGTCCGGTACCCACCCGACCAGAATATGTCTGGGAAAGAAGCCTATGAGCACTCCAAGACGGAGATATCCGAGTAGGAAAAATGTGAGGCCTGTATCGAGCCATCAGTTACCGTATCCGTTGGATACCAAAATAAGAAGCTCAACGCACCTGTCAGGAGGGAAGACAACGCAAACGCGACGAGGGTGGTCGCGATTACCTCACGCACGTTCTCCTCGCCAATCTCTGCCGCTATCGTTGATGCAATGATATGAAAGAAGGGCTGTGGAATGCACGAGTGAACAAAGGCACGTTCGAAAACCTTTCGTACATACGACGACTTCAATCATCATACTTCCATTAGCGCCTGCAAAATTGCTTCCACCGCACGTGAACACCAATTGCGCAACCAGGGTTCTGCGGCCCGGAACATTTAGAATCACGCGTGCGCAAAGATGCAATTACGGCACTCACGAGACGAAGAAGATCGAGACCCCCATACCACCCAGACTGGCAAAAACGCCAGAGGCGGGGAAGATAATCATACCGTCTTTCCCACGATGTCAGACCCGAACAGAGTTCTGCGTTGCAATTTACTCACAAGACAGACCATCTAGAATGTTTAGCAGTGTGCCTAGAATAACAGAAGGAATGGACGAGACCGCTGTCCTTGCTAAATTTTCCGGGCGTAGAGAGTCGAACCTTTCCCACCAGTGACGGAATCGCTTCGGAAAACGAAAACTTTCCACAGTGGACTTCTTGGAGGGTGCGGAGCCAGAGTCGCCACTAGTCACAGCATTGCCGTGACGAGATGAGCGTACAGGACCCAACAAAGGGGTGATCTCGTCGACCATACATGACGTCTCCGTCTGACTATATTTACCACCGCCAGCTTGACCACGGGTGCTAGACCCATCCACGTCGGCTGGCTGGATCGGAGAGGATCCACGGTCACCTTGCAGGGTCTTTGACGAAGACTGTGAACATTCGTCCGGAGGAGGCAAGCCCGTGCTGAATGGTGGATTACTGCATGGCAATCCAAAAGCGTCGGCGTCGACGTCTTTGGACGGTGGATGTCCCCGTGCTAATAGTAGCGACAGGGCTGATGGAGTGAATGGAGTAGAATCTCCACCTCTGTTCGTCATCGGCACTGGCACGTGAATGGCTTTCTGCGATGCGTCAGGGACCTGGGACGAGTGCAGCACAGAGGTGGATGGCCCTTGGGAATCAGAGCTGGCAGCTAAAGGTGGTATATCAGCTTTTGTAGACGGAGATGCTGAGAGGTGGAAATGTGGGTCCACATTTGCATCAGAATCGAGATCAGTGGGAGAAATGAACGAATAGGAAGAAGGGGGGTTGCGTCCGGAAGTAGTCGGCGGTTCCTGGAGGAAGAAAGGGTGGGAGGAAGGAAAAGGCAAGTTGGAAAGCTGAACCGTGCTGTCGCGAATGTCACCAGACAAACGTGGTTGGCTATTTGTGCGCGAATAAGTCCTTGGTTGCAGAAGCCTGATCCCCGGAATAAATGGAGGTCAGAATGTATACGTACAAAGGCAGTGATACGGAAATGGCCGCGACACGCAGCTGTTGATGAATGACAGTAAATACGTACCCAGCTCGATGGAGATGCCCCTCATCTGGAGGGGACGAGAGAGGGGACAATATGTCGCGCTCGTGGTCTGAATTTGCGTTCGTGTTGCGCAACTCCGAATGACGGCTGCCGCCAGTGCTCATTCGTGCTTCGATTGACGAAGGCTCATTTTCCAACTCGGGACCCAGTGAGTGGAATCCGAGATGGCGACGGGAGGCATGTTGTGCAGCTAAGGTGATGGGGGTCGTCATCGCTGCCGTTTGCTACGCGACGACGTTGTACGTTCGTGTCACGATATCAAGAGGCATGCTTATCGGCAAAGTGATGGTCGAGGCTTTTAATTTACTCTGATTCTCCTACAAAGTGACAGTCCAGCAACATACATATAATCAAGTCAGAATTTTCTAAAAATCACGTGAAACGTTCCCAGAGTCTCCCAGGCTGCATCTGAACCATCACGACTACAGGATCCACCTACTTCATCCGTATGCACTCGTTCGAATATCTCACCATCCTACGAATAGCCAACATCGGATCAAGGTAGATGGTCGTAAGTATTTATATATACCTCTGTGTGGACCATCAACCACCACATTTTGGTGCAAACCATTATAAATGAGATATTGGCTATGTTATTGAACGCAACGACGACGTCTCGAGAAATGCTTTTGGAAACTTACATACTCCTCGAGCTGCTGTGAAATGCATCTCGAGTCCCTGCACCTGTGGTGTATACGCTGGGATGGCTACCGTGATGGCGCGCCAAACGTCATCCGATATCTAGCCGAATCAATACACTTGACGTGTTCCACATAATCTAAGTTCCTTACTTGTGTTGACAGTTTAGATGCGAGATCTCCCGAAGTACAGTATTCAGTATTATATACGACTCACCATGAAGAATTCCTTAAATCAATCGCCAAATACAAGAGTGTGTGTTATTTCTCAGAAGGCCGACCTTTCTCTGAAATATCTCTTTCTCGTATGCCTCCATTGTGTCGCTGTTACTGGTTGCATGACTACGCGTCGGCGCCTTGGTTGTGTGTGCATAGTCGCTCGTACGCCATCTCACCTCCATAGTCCACTACTCCGTTGTTTCTTTTCGTCCTTTGACTACCCACACATCGTCAACCCTCGTCTCGTCTATCTCAAAACTCCACATGCCCCCGAAGCGCGTTAACAGGTTGCTTTCTTCATTACCCTTCATGCGGAGTTGCTTTCGATCATCATCACAGCCAGTCAATGCTTCACCAGTTGGGCCGGATGAGCATCACCAGTACCTTCCAACTCTGTTCTGTGGTCATTTGGACTAGGCAACCTAGCAGCTTGCATGCATGTGGATAAGGTTGATTGCTGCACCAATTCGCTGGTTCTGCGACGGGTTCCACATACACTACGCGCGAGCTCCACAACAGTGCGAACATATTGGTCGCTTCCGAGTACATGTCATTGACAGTGCGAATGCGGTGGGACCAGCAGATGGTCTGCAATAGTACAGATCTCTTGGAAATCTTCGATGGCGATGGCAACAAGCTAAGCAACCTTGCACAATATTAGACGCTGCCTGCGGCAGATGATATAGCCAACCATGTGTTAACTATGACAAGATAGTTTCCTGATGCAGTTAGTGACAGGGCAAGTATCAAAGTTGCTATTACTGTATTGAGCTTAACTCGTGGTGATTGCACACAAAAGCTATTACTGTCCTCTCTCTGTACCACATAATACACATGCATATGAACCCCATAGATATTTACTTCATCGAGCATGTCAGGCATTCCTGGTCCAGCATCCTCCAGAAAGCAGTTAGCTTGCATTGCGCAATCGTAACGAGCCATCGTTCATGGTCTTCGTCATGGAATGTAGCCTCGCTATGTGCAATTTCATGTGCCATTATGAAGAACCTAGAGACACTTGAATTTTCCCCCATGAAATACAACATATAAATACATACCAGGCAGAATACACTGCAACCTTGTCATCATGGAATGTTCGGTAGTCTGAAGGAAAGAATAAGGATGAATTAATGACAGAATTTCCATGAAAATATTGGTATATGGACAAACTTACGCTCCTTGGAAAAGTAGGCAAGGCTGAAGTAGAGAGCTCCTCCATTGTTGAAGCCCATCAAGTCCTCATTATCGCTCTGCCAACATATACGAATTTGCGCAGCTTCGAGACCAAATACCTTGCCTAGCTTCATAAGAATACTTGAAAACTCCTCAAGCTCTTCTCGAGGGGGATCCGTAGAGTTTGCTGTTGTCAAATTTGATCTACATAAACGCCCAACGGTAGAAGCAGGACATACATGTTTTGAACACCATAATCATGTCCTTGGTGTTGACTAGCGAAGTGCCCAGAAGGGTGAGTGAACATTATCTGAGGCTTAGAGGTGCGTACTTGCCACAGGCTATAACATTCTGTCGAAGTACGGCAAGCGAGCAGTGCTTCACGTCGCGCAGCTTCTCTCCCCCCCCGTGGCATCTCCACAGCTCTATGTACTGTTTCCTCCGTATGTGCATTTCCGCGGGTACATTGACTGATGACCCTGTTAACCAAAGGTTCTATTGCAGAATTAATGACCCGGATAGTCACCACTATATCAATCTCACCAATTTCTCGACAGGTTCGCCCACACACAGCATTCCTCGGCCGCCTGGTATACCCCCGAGGCCTCCTCAAGAACAACCTTATCATCTTGATTATGGAGGGCTTTGCGTGATTTCGAGACAGTTCAGTGGGTGTGAGAGGCACCACCGGACTAGCTGAAACGAGGTCAACTGCAACTAACCAGATATGCCATCGTAAAGATTTAGAACCAAAGATGGGGAATAGCTGAAGTGCTCACCCTGTTGCGGTTCTGGGTTCGTTTCCATGAAGTTCTTCAAAACCTGATCAACTATAGGACTGTCACGCTACCATCATGATATACTATAACGACGACCACATTACCATCACAAAGATCATGTATGTGATCCTGGGCGGCACTTAAAATTGCGGTAAGCAATAACTGATCGTTCCGTTTTACTTCCTTGAAAAGCACGGAGCAAAGAGCAACAGATATGCTGAGACAGAAAGCATAAGTGGCTGGGAAAAATGGTATAGCTTACGACATACTCGCGCATTGGCAAAGCCTGCTCAGGCTTCGACTCGTCATTTGTCACCCAGAGGATGTGATCTCCTTCCTCAGTTTTCGCCATTCCTGCCCGTGCAGCTCGTGACTTGCGAACCTTGCGAGGGTCACCTTCATGTTTCGGTGGGATGTCGAGAGATGTCGAGATATATAGGTCCCTGCAATATCTGACTGCGAATTTCTCCGGCTTACTTAACTCCTTACGGGATTCTTCATGCAACCGTCCAGGGAAGCCATCATTAATGTGAAGGAAAATTGCGACTCTCTGCAGGATAGTTACTCCGAGGTCTTTCCCGTCTATGGTGGAAGGTTCCTTGGGATCAGCAGTATGAGTTGCATGAGTACTCAGCGTTTTCGCTCCCATTTCCTTGTAGAAACCTGCAGGACAATAAGTCCAACGATTAGTGAGAGGAGACGCTACACACTCTCCAGGCGTTCTTCCTTGGGAGCAACAAACACGTCATCCTGGAATAAACGATGGGTCTCTACATCGTCGATGATGACTATCTGGGCTGCCCGTAGCAGTCTCCAAATAATCTTTCCGCGTTTCCTTCGGTGGCCAAGGAATATGGCGCTGTTTATCATTCGCTTTTTCAGGTCATCAGCAAGCGTCTGGTAATCAGCTGCGACCCGACGGAGAGTATCGAGATATCTTGAATATAATAATTAGAATGTGTAGGAGGAAGAGGCTTTACTTACCCTTCATCTTTGACGAATGTACGATGGTCCTCCGCGTTACGAACAAGCGCCTCCGCAATATCTCCACAAGTTGGCTCCCGCTTTGCACCGCACATCTCCAGGAAGTCTGCCGCAGTATCACTGAATTGTACGAAATGAAACAAACGACAATATTGGTGGTTCGAATGTCCTGGCTCTTCGAGGATACACTCTCGAGGTGTAACTAAATTCTCTCCAGTACCCACCGGCACTATCTGCAAGTTGGACAAAGTTTTCGCTTGCATGGTAGGAAGGTCTGTACAATGAGCTGAAGCGAGTATTGGGATTTGTAACATGTAACATACGCTTTCCAAGTAGTTCGAACCAGCTCTGTGCTTCATCACGTGTTTTCGGCTTATTTATTTGCAGGGCATCGACTATTGCTGACGGAGAAGGGTGGTCTCTGATCTTTAATAGTGTCTGCGTCTTGGCATCTAGACTATGATGCGGCCTTTCAAAGCCGAGTGGTTCCCACTCTGGAGAGAGTACCACCTTCGGACAGGTATCAATGGAGTGGCACAAGACTGGCAATGAAGACTCACCTTCCAGGGACTTCCCAGTCGAGCATCTGGCAGATTTCCACAAGGAATAAAGGCCGCTTTCTGGAAGTTCTCTGGGTTGTAGCTAGTATACAACTTCTCTATATTGGAGATGAGAAAGTTGAATGCATCCTCCTGTATTTCTGTATCCTGACTGCAAGCACTTTCAATGACAACATTGAGATCTGGGTGTTCTCTGAGCCCGAGTTGGATAAGAGGTGACAAAGCTGTGCAAAGGTGTCAGTAATGCTACATTATTGACTATGGGAAGCGGACCTTCTTGACTAACTGCACTGGATGCATCTCTCCAGCAGACCACTGGAAGCCCTAACTTCCGATGCAAGCCTGCTACGTCCGGAACATGAAGATCCTTAATGCAGTGTCGTTTGCCACCCTCGCACTCAAAGATAGCCATTGTCCGTAGTTCCTCGTGCTCATCGTTGTCCATATTTGTGTAGGCCGCACGTATGTAAGCTGCAAGCTTGCGTGGGGTGCATGAAGGGTGAGGCAATCTGCATAATCATATATGTTTCCTAATATTACAGCTCAAACTGAACACAACTCACCGCTTCTTGACAGAATTCCACTCAATACAACCCTTGACGCCAAGCTCCTGTAGCATCTGCCTGTTTAGATTCGAAATTTCGATAACAGGCAGATCGCCAAAGAGATCTGCCTCTGGGAAATACGCCTCCTCGGGTTTCTTCCGACCAAGAGTAGTTGCAATGCACTGAATATCTCGCAACTGCTCAACAATTTGAAGTTTTTCCGGTCCCGCTGACGGCCATAACGAGTGCAGGATTGCAAAGACTCTCTGTGCAAAGGTGGCCGACAAACGGATGTTATGGTCAGGATCCAAGTTTTTTGCATTGGTAAGATGATCGATCCAATCAGCGATGTTCATTTTCTGCCAGCCAAGCACTTTCTGCAGGGCATCCGGGTCCAAGCTGACTTCCATGGCATCCGGATCCGCGGACGTGTCAGCTTTTCGCCCCACCAACCTAAGGGGAACTGTATCTGGCGGGAGAGGCATACCATCACGTATGTAAGTTTCCCAAACTTCAAAATCCACAAACTTCTTGATGCGATGGAGCTTGACAACTCGGCCCGGAGTAATCTCAACTTTGGCGGCATGGACAATTGCATTTTTGGTGCTTTCCCGCCCTTTCATTCTCGGTTCTTCCTCTGTCGTGGACTCTTTAAACTTTTCCACTAACCATGCAACAAAGCCATTCATCTCATCTTGTGTCAGCGTCCGCTCCTTTAGTTCTCTCTCAACGTCCCGCCAATGGTAACCAGATAGCTTGTACTGCTTCGGAAAGTCGGCCATCATGGCTGAAGTCACTGCTGCCAGAGTCTCGTCGACTACGGGCTGATTGGTCATAAACGATGCGAACTGCGGATCAAGTGGGCGAACATCTTTACTCTCCAGTATTCCGTGGTTAGAAACAATTGGGAGAGAGCCGTCCGTCGAGCATTCTAAAAACGCGTTGCGCAGAATATCTCCAACAATGGCATGAGGGGTAGATGAACGAAATGTGAAAGCGTCCATGATGAACGACGCTTCTTCTCGCGCTTGGTCAGTCGCGGGGGACCAAAGTTTGCGGACATTATTCATTGCTTCCTCGTAGATCAACCGTATGAGAAACCCGCTGACACGTAAATTTTCTTCGTTCCATCCTACACACATTGTTCAGTCGTTGGAAAATGAAAGTTAAGGCGAAGGGAAGTCACATACTCTGCACCTCACCATTACTATAAAAGCAATAAGGTGAGATTATTTGTGTTATATATGGAATGGATGAACGTACGTCAAGTCAATCAGCCCCCGTTCCACGGTTGGAATAAACCGACTTGATAAATGTACCGCGATGCCCGTGGTCTGATCTGTACTTTGGCCCTTCCAGGCAAATCAGACTTCGTCGACCTCACAAATGTAACACTTACAATGAACAATCTCGCCCCGTGTTCCCTGGGTAGTATCTATCGCATGAGTTTATCTTGCAAACACACTTACCAATGGAACTCACTGGTCGCTTACAAGTCCCTTCGGTCCTACGAAAACAGAACCAAAGCCGTCATCAATACCCCTCGAGGCGCTCTCGTATTCCTTTCTTGACAGCTAATTAACATGTTAAGAGGTTTTCTAGGACTTGACAATATCCACATACGTGCACCGCTTGAACTAAGAATTCCTCGGGGGGATCCTTCATCGTTGCCGTATGTATTCCCCGCTTCATCTTGTTTGATGGGTTACAAACCACATTGGCGGAATAAACAGTATATTGGGCGCAGAATACCCTTTCTGATAAAGGGCGAGTTTGGGGAACGACGGGAATAGTATCCTGTTCAGACGTCTCTTCAAAGAATGAATCTCCTGCAACCATGTCAATTGTTGACGGCCGTCCTTTTCTGTCAAGGCCATACGAGTGGCTCGATCCTGCATACGCCAAAGCGTTCACTGTGACCTCCACTTTCTGAGCTGAAGGAGTGTCAATTGAATCCCAGGACTAATCACACACGCTCACGAATCATCTCTACAGCCTTGACCGTCATCGAAGCATGACTTGGCTTCAAATGGGTAGGAAAGTCTATCTTCCTCGATGTTTGCGAAGTCTTCCTGACAATTGAGAGAGGAGATCCATTGAAGAGTACAGTGACTTGCTTGACATTGGCTAGAAATGTCACTGCTGCACTGAGATATCGTGTGAGATCGAAGGGCTTCGGGATGGACCTGGGGGCACATGTCTTTAGGTCAAGCTGGAAGACTGTCCAGTCGTCATTCGGGGCGCATGAGCCTGACCGCTCGAATAGCTAGTTTTCAGATGAAGATGAGAGAAGGTTGCATTTCCATAGACAAAAATTTTACCTCATTATCTTTAAAATACATCATTTTGCCCCTTCCTGAGCAATAAGGTCCTCAGGAGGATCTGGAAACCCGTAGCCATCATCGACTCACCGCCGGACATGACAACGGGTTTCTCCGTGATGCTGAATACACTGAAGAAACCTGCCGCGTGCTGGAATCTTGTTCTACGTATTCGAAGCAAATTTGCAACATACCAACGCCGAACGCACCAATTTTCTGTTCGTTAGGATTCCCTTCCGCTGGCTAGACGTAAACACCCAATGAATTACGAAATGATCTGCTACTCACCGATATTTCCAAGGCGACTCCAATCATC